>MU912220.1:0-36839 GCA_036418165.1 Cooperia oncophora | reverse complement strand
GTATCCATACTNAACTGTACGAAATCTATTTGCAGCGAATCTGTATCACTATATGATTTATGGAATGGCTTTCCACATCCACCTGAAGGGAGCAGAGAAAAAAAGGCTTGGACTTTGGGAACGGTTGGTCGCCTAGCGCGGATTTTCTAGAAGTACGTCATCCGCTTATTTTTTCAATAAAGAAGATGCACTTTGACTTCAGTAGGTTTACTTACGGTTGCTGTGATCATACCATGGGATCTGCCGAAAAGAATCTCACTTCGATGTCTCTTTTCTTCCGTGCTCTTTCAAAGGGTTTGGGTCTGTTTGTTCAGGAATTTTTCTTCTTCTCTCTCGTAAGAAGCAAAATATGACTTTCTTCGGCTGAAAGACATTGGCAGCAGGAACTACTGTTTTTTTTTATTCACTGAACATTGCAGAACTCATATTTTCTTTAGTAAGGATCATGCAAGAAGAATGATGTGCTCCGCTCTTCTTACAGAATTGAAAATCTCACAAAATAAATAAAATCACAATAACACCGCCAAAATAAAAATACAATTGGAAAAAGACTGATAAACTGAAAATACTGGAAAAATGCTAGTTTTCTCTAAAGTGATGCGGCAAAAGTTAGGAAACATTTTTTCCTACCAGTCGGCTAGACGGTTGACGCCGACGCGTGACACAGCCCGGCTTCACCGCCCGTACCTTCTTTCGTAAGTTTAAATACTTATTACTACCCGGCTTTTCTTTTACCTGTGCACAGGACCGTCGCTCCCTAACCAATGTCATACGTACTGCTTTCAACACTACACCGTCCATGAAACGTGGTAAGAGCGTTCATCAAGCGCATATATGAGGGAAAATACGGTTATCAGCAGAGTATTCAAACATACGAAAGAAGGTACTCACGGCAATCTTACGCCCGCCCGGCAAAGCGGGGGTATATCACAGACGGAGGCGCGCTGGCCTCATCCGACAGCCGACTGGTATTAGATGTACCTAGCGCCCGGTGGTTAAGCGTGTGGCTGCCTGCACTAGAACTCAATAAGGAAGTAACTACCTCAGCCTGAGGGGAACGCCCCGCCCACTGTGGGCGGCCGTCAACACACCACAGACACGCTTAACTCTCTCCATATGTTCTCCTTCTCCGCCCACTTTTTCTGCAGTATTTTTTTTGCATTACGAATGAACTTTGTGCGGCGCTCATCTCAAGCACGTACCGCTCATCTCGAATGTGTTTTCTCCAGCTATCTGTCAATCCTTGCTAGCCTTTCCACTTTTCCCGCATCTCTGGGCTGCTCATGAGCCGTATTATGACTTTTTTCTTGCGAAATCACTCACTTAAGGCGCGTGTCTCACTCACTGTGAACGACGCTTAGGTGATGTGTGCTCTGTACACCTGTCCCATGCACTTTCAAGAAATCGTACTAGGTCATTTCAGATAATAGAGTTGGTTTATGAAACCGGCTACACTTTTCGGAGTGTCGAAATGTCTCACTTCCATTTGGATGTTCGAAGTCGTCGCCTGTACCTGCATAATGCCTCAGAGGTAGGTTTTCTTTGCAAGGCATCCTAGAGATCAGGTGAGAGGCAAGCCTTTTTATGGTTTCTCTGGTAGCTTTTAAAAAGACAAGAAAGAAAACAATGGAAAAAAGAACATGGAAATAGATTTGCTACGTTTTCTCGAAGGAAAGTTCCTTGTAAAGTTTTCTTCTTAGGTTGTAAAAAGTACAGAACTAATGGACTTGAAGTTGAAGAATGGAGAGATTCTTCTACATAACTACTGGCGCGGTTGCCCGGAGTTCGCTCCTCTTAGCTGGCACGAAAAGGGCAAGCGTGAGTAACGATCGTTATTGTGATTCATTAGAATGGAAAACCGTAAGAGAAATAAAAAAACGTCTGGCGGGATAGGTCTCCTTCTGGGAGGAGTCACGCACTCAACTAGCCAAAAGAAACTGGCATTTCCTATCTGTCTGGCTAGGCTTGGATGATGTAGTTGATTATTCAGATAGTGTTGTCCGTGTGACGGATTGTGCCGAGGCATTGTTCTACATCATGTTGGAAATGATGGGTTTGATGACATGGCGAGGCTTGAAAACGGATGAGGTGAGCTACCAACAGAGCCAGAGACAGAAAATATTATGTGACAGCGGGACTACGCGAGCTGCTCCTGCAGGAGCACATACTTACTGCAGTCCCTTACGCCATTCAGCTTCAGAAACTCGCAAAAGCTACTCGGGAATAGCGGCAACGACTTCAGCCTGTCGTTCGTGATTACGCAATAAAGCTCAAAGACACATGGTACGCTCAAACACAGGGTGTATGAGACTATCAACCCCCCCCCCCCAGCTGTCGATGTGTCGTGGTCCCGCCGCCCAAACTGCACGGGGTCAGAGTACGGGGCCGTGGGAAAGTCGTAATTCCTTGCTACGCCGCCCTCACGTTTATGCTAACACCATCCGCGCGGCGCGGTCGCTGCAGCTCTCTTGGCTTTTTGCAACTCCAGTAATTGCGCTTTGGAATACTAGTACAACGCAATTTTTTTTAGCGGATAACATTTTAGGTGCTGCAAAATAAGAACCGCAAAATTGGATGACAAGGGCTTAGAACTCAAGAGCAACTGTGCGTTGCTTCTGCAATATCCCTCAGAGGCCGCGCCATTCCATAGAACATGACAATAAAAACGGGCACATGACAAGAAAACATGACAATACAAGCAAAACGCATTTCCTAACATTTGAGGTATTTGCTCAGCTTCAAAGTCGGTTAGAAGGTGATGAGATGACAAAGGCTAGAAATGAAGAACAACGAATGCAGATGTAAATAAAACAAAATTGAAAAAAACTAAGAAACGCAATAAATTAAAATCGCATGTGCATTTCTGCGACTCCCCTCGAGTCCGGCTCTAATTCTATAGAAATACTTCAAACTAACGAGTGGGACGCTTAGGCCTTTTTTATTTTGATGCTTTGTTGGGAATGCGCGGCCTGCGAGGGCTGTTGCAGAAGCACCACAGTTGCTCTTAGAGTTCTAGCCCTCGTCATCATCTTCAGTTCTTATTTTTGAAGAACCTAAAATGTTATCCGCATAAAGAAAATGCGTTGTACTTCTATTCCAAAGTGCAATTACAGAACTTGGCAAAAAGCCAAGAGAGCTGCACGCGACCGCGCCGCGCGGAAGGTGATAGTAAAAACGTGAGTTTGCAAAAACGGGCGGCGTAGCAAGGAATTACGACTTTCCCGCGGTCCGGTACTCTGACCCCGTGCATTTTTGGGCGGGGGGACCACGACACATCGACAGCTGGGGGGGGGGCTCATAGTCTCATACATTCTTAATGTGTTTGAGCGTACCATGTGTCTTTAAGAGACTCTAAAAATCGAGGAGCTAGACTGTGGGATCATCCACTATTTTTACAGACATGGACCACTCTGTCTTTGTTCCATTCCTATGCTTTCTCTGCTAAGAGAGGTTCCGCAGAATTTGGCAGTAGGTGGGACATAATCCGTATAGGGAATACTGCTGTACCTCTCGAGGTTTTAGTGGTAAACTTCATTCAACGTCCTAACGTTTCGTCTTCTTCAAGGCCTAAATGAATTCTGAGGTTAAGAGATGAACAGTACCTTACTAACCAGGGAGGTGGTTCAGGACGTGGCGCGCTTTTTGAAAACGGTTTTTTGCATAATGTAGGGCAACGTTCATGGACTACCAAACTTACGTTCATTTTCCCTGAATGGGTCTCTGAATACCAAAAAAGGAGTGAAAAAGAATGTATGGAAACCGATGGTTTTGAGCCTCGACGTGCTCCACATCACTTGCAACTTTGACCAGTTGCTGAGTGGCGGGTCCTTATAAAGGTTTTATGGGAATCGAGGAGAAAAACAGTCGCAAATGGGATCTTATATGTGGCACGTGATCAGGAGTGGACGGCTCTGTAGAATGTTTTCTTTAACGATGAGACCGCAACCGGGAACTGAGGGTGGGTGTTGATGGTTCGACTCCCCTAGGAGTGCAACTTTTGCATTTTTTTTAGTTTCGCTATTCTCGCTTCCATAAATGTCTGTACATGAGTATAACATGATATTTGCCATTTATGGGCAAACTCAACGGTAGTACCCCGGTCGGTGTTATTCTACTCTACTACAATTTTCTCAGACCATTAAACCGGGCTGCTACTGAAAACATTATTATGTGTAAGTAAGTGATATGATTATTAATATTATACTTAACTTTAGCTGTGGTGCCATTTTTCTCCGATTTGGATCCACATCATTCTCCCGCTGAATTTATTATGTACACCCATATAAGGGACGCTCAGCGCTACTCTGCAGTCAAATTGCGTTAGCGTCAGAAATAAGTGTCAGAATCGTGATCAGGACCATCGATTAGTTTTATAGAGATAGTTTCGCTAAAAAAATTTTTCGACCTTCTTGGGTTTGTGTATTGGGTTGTGCACAGGAGCCTTTTTATTCAAGTCGTACTTCGCCTGTTATCAGAAACTTCTTATTTACTGATAAATCCTACTATATATAATCCGCCAAGTTTGTCTGTTGGTGTGTGTGTGTGAATGTTTGTGTGTCTGTCTGTATGTGTGTTTGACCGGAAATTCATAGCGAGCGTCGAGGGAGCAGATAGGATGACAGTTCCAAGAAGTGATTGATATACAAGGCAGGACCGGAACACTGGTGTGTGACAGGAAGTGATAACACCTGATAAGATTCGATAAGGGGCCTTAGAAGAACAGGGTAAGCGAAATCGTAGCGCGAGTTGCAGCAGCTGCGGGACCTTGATTTCAAGAAGTGATATACAAGGCAGGACGGGAACACTTTTGGTGGGTGACAGGAAGTGATAACACCTGGTAAAACTCGATAAGGGGCCTTAGAAGGGAAGGGTGACCGAAATCGTAGCGCGAGTTGCAGCGACCGTGGGACCTTGATTTCAAGATGTGGTATAGGGTAAGGGAAGTGGACATGAGGTGTGTGAGAGAAGCTGATAACATCTGATAAGATTCGATAAGGGGCCTTAGATGTGGAGGGTCACCAACTTTGTAGGGCAGGTTGCAGCGTCTGTGGGACCTTGGTTCAAAGAAGTGGTATAGGGGGAAGAGGTCGGGAACCCCTGACGGGTGACACCGAGTGACAGCTACTGATAAGGGTTGAAAGCGTCATCATGCGGGAATCCGCAACACCGCTCACTGCCACAGTGCGATTGATATGACAGGTACCAGGCTCTCAGTAGTTCATACACAGCTCAGTCCTATGCTCTTACCGCTATCGACATCATGTACGGCAGCCAAAGCAACTGGAGTTCAGATGCATGACGGTTGTTTACTCAGTTGCCATGAAGTGCAGCAACTAACTTCATCACTATGACCATGATTATATTCCATCAGCAGCCCGAGAGTGGACCATTCGAAGCGCAAGACTGCCGAATGCGGGAGTGCATTCCAGAAAAAAACCCTCCAGTGGTGGAGAACGCATTGAATGGTAGGATGCTTCGAAGGCTGCTCTTACAGGTTACTGAATTTTCGTGTGAGGGTTATGGAGTTGTGATACTAACCCCGAGAAAAGAATGGACAAAAGGATAGATTTCAGCGTTACATTGGGACAATGGTTACAACTCTACCATATGTAATCGACTATGCCCGTGCGTGTGCGTCTGTCTCTTTGACACGAAATTCATAGCGCCGGTTCCAGTAGCAGCGAGATAATGGTTCCAAGAAGTGACGTAGACGGTGTGACGGGAACACTATTGGTGGGTGGTAGGAAGTGAAGTTGATATCAGTTGATAATATTTGATAAGAGGGCTCAGAATGGAACACCCACCATATTCGTAATGCGGGTCACAGCATGGGCCAGGTGTTGATTCCAACATATGATTTAGGGTAAGGGACAGGAACATTATTGGTGGATGACAAGAACCGTCAGCTGCTGATAAGATTCGAGATGTTAGAAGGGTATGGTCACTGAGTCAATCACGCCAGTCACAGCAACAGTAGGAGGTTGGTTCCAAGATACGATGTAGGGCTAGGGCTTAGGAAAGGATGCATTTTGCTGGAAAATGCACTGTGACGCTTAGCCGTATGTCGCACACTCTACTTCGCCTAAGGAAAGAGTGCTGGCGAAGCCAGGCCGGCCCGGCGAAGCCGGGCCGTTACAAAGAAGGAGGAGTACCCGGCGGCAGCCGGGTGATCCGACTGCCGCCGGGTGCTCCTCCAACAACAAGAATAACACTGTGGAAAAAAAGAGAAATTTATCAATCCCTACAGGTGCATTTGAAAGTGGAGAACGTTGAGTGAATCTGTTCTGTCGGTAGGGGGGAATAAAGCCTTTGTCGAGCGAGTAGCCGCTAGGGGTCGACAAAGGTCCACGATGGTTGTTCACGTATTCCACAGGCATCCGAACTTATAGCGGTATGGAAGGATCTTCGGTGCAGCAAATTCGCAATACGGCTGCCCGGCGGCGCGCTACGTCATCGTTATGTCGTCGCCGCTACGAAGGTGTGAGACTCCGGTCATCATCATGAAATCAAACGACTAGTAGGCTACTCAAAAAGTAGGGCTGGCAGTGAGTTATGGTCTATTGAAATGCTGAAGCTCAAGGACAGTTGCTAGTTTTTTTTCTCTCGTCTTCTAAGTTCGTTGCATGTTCTGTGTTGTTGCCGGCTATATGCTGGCTTGCCTTTGCTTTGTAAGCTGTCCTTGGGCTTCCTTTTCTCTTTGCTATTCTTCCACGTATACTGTATGTTTCTGCTCCATTTTCTAACCTTAGTTATATTCAGTTCTTGCCTGACAATGTGTTCCTAATACTATAAATTACTATCCTTAGCTCATTGGTATTTAGCTGTTTCCTGAGCGGGTTGCTTTATGGCTTACTATATATGTCTTACTATACATTTCTTTGCAAAATTCTTGCCTGCTCCCGTCCCAAGAGGTGGACCTTGGTGGGTTGACGGACTACTAAGCTGGTATACGGAGCCGTTTCCAAACTCTCGCGACTTGCAGTGTTGGCGGGCCACTGCTCTTCACGCCAAGGCTTCCACCGTACCTCCCCCCCCCCCAGTTATAGCGCTCCATTTTTGTTCCATTTCCATGTTTTATCGGGTCACCAAGCTATATAATCAGTGTTGTTCTGTTAGTTTTACTAACCGATATAATCATAATCATAATCATAGTCGACCAAAGGTCCGCCCACAACCCGAAAAAGTTGAAAAATTGTTTTTGGTCGAAACTTTTTTATAGAGGTAATAAATAGTCCTGATCACGATTCGGCATTATTTCTGGCGCTGAGCGCAATTTGACGGCAGAGTAGCGCCAAACGTCCCACATATGGGTGAACATATAATGAATTCAGCGGGACAATGATGTGGATCCAAATCGGAGAAAAATGGCACCACAGCTAAAGTTAAGCATAATATTAATGACCATATCACTCAATTACACATAAAAATCAATTTTCAGTAGCAGCCCTGCTTAATGGTATGAGATGTAGAATAACACCGACTCACGGGGCTACCTGCCCATAAATGCAAATATCTCATGTTATACTCATGTACAGACATTTATAGAAGCGAAAATAGAGAAACTAAAACAAATACAAAAGTTCGCACGCCTACGGGAGTCAAACCATCAACACCCACTCTCACCGCCTAATTGAGAATCCTCCACACTATCCTCTAGGCCCCGATCGCTGCAGCTGGAGACCGCTCCGACTGTTGAGGAAAACATTCCAAGCAGCCGTCCACTCCTGATCACGTGCCACATATACGACCCCCTCTGCGACTATTTTTCTCCATGATTCCCATAAAACCTTTAAAGGGACCCCCCCCACTCAGCAACTGGTCAAAATTGCAAGTGATGTAGCCCGTCGAGGCTCAAAACTAATTGATTTCCATACACTTCTTTTTCATAAGTACTCAGCCAACTCTAGCAGTTTCGATTATGTGTTCGGAACTCAACTGCTGCAGAAAACTAGTACGGGAAAAATACGTATCATTAGTACTTTTTGAAAACCTTGGTGGTTATGTAAAGCATGGTAGTGCGATAAATGCATTAGATAGTGAAGAAATTCGATAGAAGAGATAGTAGTTCTCATAGTAAAGTTACTAGATAATTGGCTCAGGACTTTACCAATGATCGTAGTAAATTTAGAAGATAGATCGCTCGAAAGTGTATGCCCATTGAAACGTATCTTGATTCTTCTTATTGCAAGTCGTTTTTCATAAGGGTGGGGTTTCACCGATGAAGTGATCATTTCATTGGGAAGTGAAGTGCGTTATCCGTTCTGAGAAAGGAGACTAGCATTCCATAGCGACTGTGGAAGTGTAGAAGTGAAATTTGAGTTTGTTAATGTGGCTAGTCGGCTGGGCTGTCTGCATCTAGGAGGATCATACAATGAATGCTGTGGCTTCCCGTTCGCTGGATTGACAATAGAGTTCCAAGTGAGCTCCTGCCATGCAGTATCATCTATCTATGAAATCACTCGTCTCAGTTATACAGGTGCTATTCGTTTGACCAGTTGTAACCTTATGTTTTCGGCCGCATGATGTGCAGAGCGTAACCAACACTTTTTGCCGAATACTTTCCTGTTTTGGTATTACAATTTCTTGAAAGCTTGTGGTAGAGGTAATAATTGCATGAGATCTGCCTGCCGTAACTGCAGGCCCTGGAGGCCTTGTGCTGCATTTGCGCTTCATTAGGAAAAAACAGTTGAACAGTTTCGCTTGCTGTTTTGTGAAGTACTGTAGCTGTCCGACGCTGTGGGATGTGAGCTGTTCTCAGAGTAGGTTAAACTATTGAGATGGACTGATCCGTTGATCCGCAAATGTTGAGGATAAGATTGGTAGTCGCGGAATGACTGTTTACATGAGACTGGATCTACGATCATTCCCCACAGCGCTTTGTCCTGGGTGAAGTTGGATTGTGTCTGAGATGGTAGAGTCTTGCTTAGTGTTACTTCCATGTTGACAGCTGCTTACTAAAAGGGAGAAGCGAAGACGTGTGCCATTGTACTGGTTGTTCCGCGAAAGCCGTGAAAACCTGCTCGTTCAATAGAAGAAGCAGCCACCGCATCGTGTGCATCCGCAGCTCTGTGTACCGAACGTGTATCCAGGTCAGTGAACGGAGGCTACTTATTTTGTTGGTTGGTAACGCATTCTCACATGCTCTCCTTTGCAAATGCGTGCAGAGTAGCATCGATGAATAGATTCAGAAGTCGGATGGCGATCCCGAGTAGAAAACTCTGTTTTTACTAGGTCGGAACTGGATGACATCGATTTCCATATGTTTGCCCATAGAGTGATTGTCGTGGTCTTCAAGAATGATGCAAGTTCACTGTAGTAGGTACTATAGCACGATTACATTGCCTCGTTGAAGGTGCAAAATCCGATTTCAGTCGTTGATAAACAGATATCTCCGTGAGCTTTCATGGAAATGACTTGGGTACATCCTTTCCTAAGGAGAAGTAGTGAAAGAACTGAAAGAGAAACTTTCCATTTTTATGGCGACGTGGAGGCTGGCGATTTCCGATGGAGACAGCGTGTGACGATCGTTCTGAAGATTAGGAGTTTGACGATGCGGCCGATGCACCAAGATGTGCTGTTTCGCGAGACAGCAATCTTTATCTCCGAATGAGGTCGTTCACCATCCTACCAACAATGCGATCTAAACCGAGTGAGTAGGCGGCTGTAGACGGGGGGGGGATGAAGAAGAGCCGAAGGCGTCGCTACCGTGACAGAGCAGAAATAAAATTAACTTGTTGATGTAGTAGAGCCATGTATCATAATGAATGGAAGCAAGGCTAAATTCAGGATGGTATGGTTCCGTTCTGTTCTTTCTACTGAAAAAGCAAGAGCCAGCCCAATTTGGGCACTGACATGTGCATGGTTCAACTGGAAGGCATTATAAGCTATTTAATAGTCGCTCAAAGTGGCTGCTGAGACGTAACAATGCCACTTATAACTTGGGAGAATCTTCCGACAGTGTTGTGCGGCAGCAACATTTTCCAGAATATAGGGTGCAGAGCTCAAGTTGGTCGCTATGGTGTTGGAGGTGGAGACAGTAGGTGATGCAGTTTCGAAGAAGTGTTGTCCTTTGCGAGTTGCCGAAGTCGCCAGATTTTCGGTAGATGGAATCTTCGCTCAAGATTCATCGGTTCAGAGTGGAAACGGTGGGATACCACTGCCTCGATGATGCGAAGGCTGATGCAGGGGTGAAAATGTAATGTTGGGAAGGGAAGGCAAAACATCAAGCGATGACTGCTCTCCCCCCATGAGTCTTGTGAAAGGTATTCACCGATGAATAGCTGATTCATCGTGATTCATAGCAGAACGCTCGGAAAAAATCATATTATGCAGCTGCAGAAACCGATTGCCACCACATGTCACTAGTAAATGCAACTCACGTGACATTCCATAGACTGTACAGTGGTTACTGCTGATCTGTTAGCGATCGTGCTCTATGAGCTCGTTCTGTTGTTAATTCTGGAGGATTCCTCACGATAACAGACACTTGAAGCAATTTTCTTCCTGCATTCGTACTTTTAATGGGATATAGTGACTTTCGAAGAGTGTGATGCTTCTTGTTGTCATAACATTGAGATATTCCGAGAATCATATTTCAGTTCCTCATATCAGAGAAACTATTTATTGTGTTGGGTTGTGGTTTTTCTTATTGCGAAATATTACTGAGACTGAACATGTGGGGAGGCTGGTTAAGGAAATGCCTTTTGTAGATTTTTCGCCTTACCGGAAGTGTGAAACGTTACATAAACGAACGTGCTTTTTAGATTAAACGTCACAAACTCAACTTCGACAACAGCGTATTGCCTCTACCGTGAGTTGTCGCTTTATTCAATCTCATGCGTGTTCCTAGAGTTTTCTTGTTGCATAATTTTCGAATTTGTTGTCGGGCTGGAAATCTTCCAAATGTATCGGCTGTAAATGTAGTTGTGTCTATAACACCGCCAGTAACTTGTGAAAATCGGAGGTGCAGGTGCACTGAGTACTGGTCCATTACCTTGACACATTAACGACCACACGATTATTTGCGTGTTTGCCGTGTGAAATATTGTTCTGGTAAGTCAGGCTCATAAGCTCCTGCTGGTCACGTAACTTCGAATATATATCCGCAGAGTATGATGGTAAAGTTCTGTATCTTCCCCTCAAACCCTGGGAACTCATCTCCTGCACGGCTAACATTACGTATAATTTGCACTTCCAATCATCTGTTTGTAAGTCAAGTGCATGGCGCAGTAGACATGTCACCATTCGGCGCCATCTAAATTATGTCCTTTCCATTTTGACGAAAAGGTTTGTCATAGAAGCCTACATAAGTCTCAAACGAGCTGGTGGTACTATGGTATTGGAGCAGTGGGTCCCCCGGGGGATCCGAGTTTTCCACAATTCCATGATGGGGGAATTTCCTTCCCCAAAATCCTACCGGCAAGGAAAGTGACCTTCGAAAAAAAGGTAGTTCTGGAATTTGAAACCGGTCAGCCAGCTAGCGCCGGCAGGGAAGGTGCAAATCTCCCACTTCTGTGTCATTCTGTCGCTCTAGATCCATGATTGAAAAACGTTTATCTTCAGAACATAGGAGAAGAAGGAATGTTGTACATGTTGCAAACAACCGAAAGAAGTATACAACGCGTAACGATAGAAGGAAGGCTACATCTAGAGGCACCAAGAGGGAGATCCGATGTTCTCGGAAGCGGGAGCGTCACCCTCAGAAAAGCTGGCAGGAACGAGCTGCAGGTTCTGGACCTGCCACACGGTTGACTGCTGGCATCGTCCTGCTGCAGTAGCGCCGCCCCCTCCCCGCTCCTGGAAAGCTTGCATGAGCCGTATGAAAACATAGAAGGGCCACGCCATCTGGCGCGGGTTGCACCTTCACGCCTTGCCTGAAATCCGTCCCAGACTCAGAAAGTAGTGAAGGCAGATAAGGGAATGCAGAGAAGGCACCCACCATAATAGAAAACATCTTAGGTAGCGAGGCGAGCCCAGTGCCTGTCGAAGTGACTTCGCGTTGCCGACAATAAACGTCCCTAACGACAGCGCGAAATGGCTACAGGTGGCGGCGATAATTGTCGATGAAGTTTGCCGTTTCAGGCTCTAAATCAGTCTCAGTGGCTAACAAGATGACTACCTCCTTCTTTCATCCCTGTACGGAGTCAAGGGTGGTCAGCTCAACGCCATAGTGGTCCAAGTCGTCTCGCATCTGGCGGTTATTCCAATAAAATGCAAGGACGCAGATGTTTCGAAAGGAGATAACTCTGTGCATGAGACGAGTGATGAATTGGTTGCAAATTCGCGCCTCCATGTCATAGAGCGATTTGCTCGTCGCGCGAGAGGAATTTCATTGACGTCAGCAAACATGAAGGGTATACCCCTAGCTGAAAATCCATAACGATGAGCAGCAAGTGATGAAAATTAGCCGGGGTGCCACTGACTAGGGCGCTATCGTAAGCGATAGCATTGGGGAGCGCTATGAGTGCTGAGTGGGACCTTAAGGTAGTCACTGAGGCAGCCACCTAAAGCGCTGGTGTGTGTACTAGAAGCGAAATAAAGCTACGCGCCATGAAATGCCGGGTTGGAGCTGGAAGGGCACTCCACATAGGGGGCCAGCTGGTGGACGTTGCCAACATGGGCATGGCGAACCCGCTGTATATGGCCAGCTATGGTCGGAGGGCTGGCTCCGGAATGTGAGATGCCTCGTCTCCAATCACGGCTTGAAAAGCGTCCATATAGGGAGCAGAAATCCCACCGCTACCCGTGGTATTGAGCAGGGACGAGGTGGTCATGCAGATGACCGACGGACGGTTCACGTCGAACATTATGCTAACCATGCGTTCAAGGGTGCAAGGAACGTAGCGGTCAGCTATTTCATACTCCTGTTTGTCGTCGTACGACATATCGGGAAACAACGCCGGCTGCTCAACATGGTCTGCGAGCAGCTGTCTGCAGCGCTTGAATTTGCGGCAAGCTTGCGGATCCTATGGTACGATTCGCCCCGGGAATCCGCTAGTCTTTTCAAGACCTTGCTCAGGTCCACCTCCGTTGGGCAAAGATTCTCCGTGTAGGAAATGTGACGGATTACCAACCGCGGGAAGTTGCTCAAGGAGAGCAACATTCTCGTGAATTGAGATACCGCTGCATTGCTCGATGTGGTCACGATCACGGGCTTTGCCAGAGATGAGAGCAGTGATTAGCGCCTCTGAACGGGGTGTATTGTCATGAGCGGTATCGCTGTGCTTCGGCAGGCAAATAGCATCCTTCTGGTCAGGGGGTGAGGAAAGAACGACGCCCGCTGACCGTGAAGGAAGGAGAGCCTCCTGGCGAGTGATGGAGGATGCGAAATTAAGGCTTGTCACTCGTGCCCAAGCCGCTGGCAATACTTAGTGCTCACGATGATGGAACGAGGCCCAATGCTACAGGAATGCTAGTCCGTGACACAACTTCTATAAATAGGGTTAGCTGCAACGGTGGACTTGCTTAGTGAACACAAAGATCGACGACTGTCAGTCGTCGCTGTCGCGGCCGAATTTCCTGGTCAGGCCATTTGAACGAGCCATGCAACCAGCGGAACGCTCTCTCTGACTACCACTATTGGCCTCCGTATCAGATAGCTGTCACGGAAGAAACTTCTCCCCAGAGAGGCCCTCGAAACCCGGTATCCAGAACACAACATGTCTTCCAGGTGCCTATTCAGCTTCGTACATACCGGTAAAGTGACAACTGTAAACGAATAGGATACCATAGAGGGCTTTCGATCTCGCCTGCAGCGTTTGACTTCGCAGCAGGTGCCGAATCGGTGTTACAGGTCTTACCAGGAAAGGTCAACAGGTACAGCCAGGCCATTTCCAATGAGCTGGCACACCATTGTACGCGTCTTGGGAAGGTGAACACAGAACTGTCTTCAAAATTTGCAGAACGATTCTCTGAACGGAGTTATGAAGGGTTTTCATCCCCGCATGGTCGTTTCATGTGCTCGTCGCGAGAACGTTGAAGCGTCTTTACATTTACGTATGAATCGTGCTGAAACGTGCGCGGCAGAGCGCAATGGATAGGGAGCGGGTTTCCTAGAGGGACGCGGTAGGGATCGGTTCTGGGCAGGTTCCTTTTTTTGCATTTTGTCCCAAGAACATAGCCGACAAAGCTTTAACATCTCTGCTCGCCTGCACTACCCTACAAGAACTGCAAATCAGTTTTTTCGAAAGTGTAGACCCATTGCGGCCTGAAAGAGTGCTTCTGTCGTCTGTACTGGCTTGTACCCCTCGTAACGCTGTCACAAGGGCTTTTGTAATGAAATATCATCATATTCATAGTTCAGCGGGTCGAATTACCCCTGGGGACAAGTTTCTGGCCGAATCTGATTTTTCGACCTCATTCGGAAAGTGTGGGGCTATTCCATGGGTAAAATTAGCAGCAGATTGGAGCTCACCTACCATCCGATGACTGGTCTCGGAATGGGATTTCCTCCTGATAGTGTAAGGAAATCATGCAGACGGCACAAATAAGTAAGCTAAGGCACTGTTGTTTGCGAAAAAGACATGACTGAAGAGTTATTTCAGTTCGAAGACCAGTCATCCCACAGTAATGCTAAGTTCATAGTATCGATGGTTAGCTATCAGTTAGCCATGACTACCCATAACCCATTTTTTCGAAGTTGAGTCAAAAGCTCAGATTTTGCTAAGGTGACGTCTATAGGGGTTATATGACCTCCCTGAACACGAATATGATACCTATTTTGCGCGAAGAGCGCTGTGAGTCGCCGTACCGGTGCCAACGCTTCGGTGCCAGCGCGCCCTAAGAAGAAAAACAGTAAAGAAAAACCTCAATAACTCCGCTCAGAAGAATCGTTCTGCCAAATTCTGAAGGCAGTTCTGAGTTCAGCGTGTAAAGATGAGTACAGTGATGTGCATCTCATTGCGAATGGCCAGGCTGACCTGTTGACCTTTCCTGGTTAGCTAAAAACTTTTCCCTGGGTGTATAGTTAAGTCCGTGTGAACCCCTGCTAAAAACTTTTCCTTGGGTGTATAGTTAAGTACGTGTTAACCCCATATCGTCGTTTTTGCCCTGACTAGTGCTGTTTGCTACTCCGCTGAAGCTCCTAGGCCTATTTATATAGCTTCAGCGACGGCTATCGATTTTCCACAGATTAAGGACGGTGTTATGGTGACAGTCATCTAATTGTAAAGGAGATTGAATCTCGTTATGGCGCAGGTTAATCGAATACTGGAACATAGTTCGTCGCGCGCAGGAAATGCAGATCAGTAAGGTGATGCTCCACGATGGCTATCTTCTACTCAATGGCAAACGCGGAGGAGCCACATCTTCCTTTGTGAGCTTTGCATCAAATCGTTAATTACTGAGTCATCTTCAGTACTCTACAACATGAACTGCACTATTTCTTGATCTTTAAGCTGGATTTCCGGAGGCTATTCATGAAACTGTTAGCGCTGTACAAGATCTTCGGCGGCGTTAGTGATGATGACACGCCTTACGATTTTGATGTAGTACAGGATCCTATTTCGAGGGGGTCGAAGCAGGTCAGTACCAATTGTCTTGTTATTGTGCTAAACTGATATCGAGTATACTCGTAATAGTAATGGCGCACCTCTCACCCAACAAGCTACACAAAGCGCAGGGAATATTTCCCTCACACTTGGGTAATTAATTAAACTACAGAGACTTCATAAACAGACTCACCGTAATCAGCCACATTACAAAGCAATAAATCGAAAGGGTGTGTCTAAATTCAAAAACGTAGATCCAAGGAAGTGATATGAACGCACTGAAGGCGCAAATGAGCGCGCGAATTCCTTTATTCAGGCCCCGCCATTTAGATACTTTTTGCCTCTTCTGAAAGAATGCGCACGTGGCACGGTTTCGCTTGATTTCTACATTGATTGCACACATGATGGAGAAGAGGATAGTGTAGGATGTAAATCCAATCGCAAGATCAAAGTCGCGATAGTTATTGTGAACAATCCATTGAGTTAATATACACCACAGCTTTGACCCATGAACTGGTCCTATCAAAACACGAAAGATTTGTATAAAAGCAGCATTTTTCTTACATGAAACTGAGAAAAACAAGTTTCAAACTTCAAAAGCAGTGTTGAACCATCAGCACTCTTGTCATCGTTTTCAGTGCGGTCCCAAAGAAGGTTTCTATATTCACTATAGCAAATTCTTCGATAGAACAAATGTGCTCTGTAGTGATCGCGGCCTAATTGTTTCTGTCGATATGTTTCTGCTGTCCTTGTCCTCCTCTTTCTATCAGCCTGAGCCGTTGAGCAGAGGCCTCGATCATTTTGACCACTCAAGCCTGGCTTCGCTGTGAACATTTTTTATCGGTGAAGACATATCGCGTCGGAGGACCAGGAAGAGTGAGCATTTTTTACCCTTCTTGACTTCTGGACTAGATTATTTAATCCTCATGAAATAAGTCTAGAGCTCCAGCTGTGGTGGTCGAAACGCGGAAGGGTGACCTGTTAAATGCTCTTTGGAAACTTCCTTTTGCAACCTTTTGGTTCCGCCGCATCACAGCTTTCGGTCAGACTAGTTTACATTTTTCGTGCAAGATAGACCCACCTGCTCTTGTGCTTGCCGTTCAGTCTTCAGAAGCTCCGACATCTTGAATTGTTTGATAATGGCTTCGGAAGCTCGGTGCTCGACAACGGGTACAACTGGCATACACTCCTGTGTAACATAATACATATATATTAGGTTGGCGGGAAAGTTCTGTCATATATTTTTGAACCCAAAATATTTGCTAATTACCTGAAGAGCGTTAACCGGTAATGTGAGCACTTATACATCAAAGAATGGTCTTTCTATTGGTATCACTGGCTTCACTCCTGCTTCTCACTTATATTGTGCAATATGAACAGAGAGATGTTATCCCGATACCTTTGGCACTGACCCCTCCAAGCGCTTCCTCAAACTCTTTCTTCTACCGTCCCTGGCGCCAACGTGACAGCTGTTGATGCCGAAATAATGGAGCTGCATAAGGACGATGTCTTACGATATTAGACAGCCTTCTACGGCGGCTAAATCTTCAGAAGCCGCAGCCTGCAGTTTGAATGACGAAGTGAGGTTTGGGTTATAACCTGTGAACTTAGCCTTGAGGGAGCTGTGGTTCGGTAAACTACTGGACGAAGAAGCAGGTCCTGGTCGATCGTATGCAAAGCAGCTACGAGAGCTGAGGCAAATCGTCGATCAGAGGGAAAAATTTCGTCGCACAGCCGTCTTCAGCTCGTGATGGTGCAGCCCCCTCTGTCCAAAAAAGTTCGGACCGAACTTCGGAGTTCAGCTGGATGTTCTCCCCCTAACACCGGTGTACTCCAGACATTGCTCATTCTAACTGCTAGTCACCTCTCATAACCGTATATGGCCGAGAATACCCCACGACTCCGAGTCCCAAGTCAACATTGGATGATGATCCAACAGTTGCGTCATGCCAGCCCATGTGAAGCGATGCCTCTCGAGTCTCGAAAACCGACAGAAATTCCGCAATGACATTGCCGTATCTTGTACGCCTCTCTATAAAAGGAAAGCCTAGTTTGAAAAAAATGTGACAGAACTTTCCCCGCCAACCTAATTGTACCCAACAGTATGAGCAAAGAAAAAAGGCCTTGCATATCGCGAGATAAATCAAGAGTAGATGTCGAAAGGGCGAAAGGCAAGGTATTTCAGCTCACTAGGTGGTGTCTGTGGTTTGCACCGTAGGCTTCGTTTTTGAAGAGAGTATTCAGGAGAGTAAATGGGGAACTGTTGGACGCGACACTTTTTCTTTCGAAACTAGAAAAACGTGTATGTTGGCTATTAGTTCCGTAGTTTTCCATCTTTACTGATCGAGTCCTTCCTCTTACGGTTGCCGAGCCATTCCCCGAAACGATATGAATAGCAAAAGGTGAGTGAAAAAGCTTCATCGGTGTGTAAGCCCATGTTAATCCTTTTGATGGGTTACAAAAAACTCATCTCAAAATATATACGCTTCCGATGGGTTTCTCTTCGGATGACCGTCATTTCTTATAGAATTGTCGCGTTAGACTTTAAATTGTAATTCCAAATTTCAGTCACGTTGTTGAGTGTGTTTACAGCGTTGCTCTTTTTTTTCTTTTGTCGTACTGGAACATCAATGAACTCTTGTTTAGGCGCCACTCGTCCGAATTGTTCGAGAGGGCCCATTTAATTAGAGAAAGAATTCAAATGCTAAAAGCAGACATATGTGCTTTGACGAAGTACGTAAGGAGTACCCTAAACGTTGGTGCTGCACAGACGAGAAGAGAGCAAGCAGCTGCTTCTGGTTAGGGCGTCGGAGTTGAATGTCATTTGAATAAGAGTATTATGATCATTCTATAAGAACGTTATGTTTATCCCTTCGCTGTTTTGCTTTTGCCTTTCTACCAATATTTCTCACTATAGATTTTCGACAGAGCATCTCTTCGTTCGCTTTCTTCTTGTAACTGAGCGACTTCTTCTCCTCTTCGTATTATGCTGTCACTCCTTCAAAAAAACTGCATGACCGATCACTTCATACTTCATTTTAGACACTTTGCTGGCCTGTGAGCATTATCTGGTGACGATTAACTGACCTGTTGGCGAACTCTTTTGCTTCCACCTCTCTCTGTGAAATTCAAGCTGTAAAGGTGTGCTGCTCTCTTTCTGGTTAATCTTTCAGTAAGTTGCAGTCTCATATTTTCGCCCATTATGTAGCTTCATAGTTTGCTATCACGTCTTCATACGGTCTTTGTCTGTTAGCAACTCGTTTATTTCCAATAAAGTTCATTTTCTGTCGCATTTCTGTAAAAATGGAGCTGAGAACAGCGTGTCGAAGATGGCAATCTTCGTTTGTGAATTCATATAATTTTTTTAAAATCTCCTGTGCATTTTGAAGTTTAACATAGTATGTTCGCAAAGTGCTTTAGAGTCATTAATAGATTTCATGACTGCTGCTTAACGCCAGCCGTGCGCACTCCGAAAATCTCAAATGTGCTGAGTTATGCGGCAAAAACTCAGACCTTGAATGGAACTCGGGCCCGCATCCTGCTTACTGCTAAGCGAAGAGATGCGGGTTCGAGTTCCGTTCAAGTCTACTTCTGTCCATAACACTTATTATGTTTGATGCTTTGAATAATCAGCGCAGGACGGAGTACCTGCAGTACATCGCGGATCCCTAGGGGGGCTCTTCTGGAGCAATAGCAACATTATCGGTAAGGTCATTGTGTGGAACGAAGGCTGCTAATACCGCTACAAGCCTTCACCCTTGGTCACCTTTAGCTGCCCTCTTGCTCGTTTGAAATGCTGGGTATGAGACCATACAGGATAGGGATAAAAGGCATAAAGTCTTCGCCGTTGCATCAATCCCCTTTGTGGGATGCGGCACGCATTTTAATTCCATTCAGAATCGTAGTGGGTTAATTGAATGCGAATGTGGCCTATACAATGACCTTGCGGTATCCAGCCGATGTACATAGTCAGTGTTTTACTCCTCCGAGACGAATCTGTACCAATTCACCGTCCCCGGATGTAGAAGGCTTGGTTGTCCTGGCGGGAGTCGGACCCAGGATTCGAACCCGGGACCGCGCGAATGGTGAGCGCCCTACTTGTCACTACACCATCTCCGCCTCGATGAGACCATTATGAGAACAAATTCATGTAGAGTTCATACGAAGTCCGATGGGAAGAAGTGTGAGAAGTTTGCTAGACTTTTTGAGAACAGGACATCTATTGGAAACAAAGGTCATTGTTGTGAAAAATTACAATGCGTATTGTATCATATTGCGGCATCCTAGCCAACAACTTAGAGTTGTGCTTGACGTTACTTAGTCGTACTTTATGGGAGGGTGGTCGTACTCCACGCAGTAAGAGTTTTCCATTTCGTTGATTTGTTTTTCTTTTCACCCGCCGCAAATTACACTCCGTATGGCGGAGAAAAGGAGGCCATGGTTGCGTGCTTCATATGAGCATGGCTTGGTACCTCGTTTTTGACGAGAACTTACCACCTGAGGCAGCTGACGTTTTGCCTTTGTGCTAGACAAGTATAAGAATTGCGATTTCATGTTCTCTGTCCCGCTCGAAACAGGGATCGCAGCTGTCACGACTCTCTGCATCTCTCGGATATGGATTAGTGCCCTAATCCATAATGAGCGGGTTTTCCAGGTGGATAGAGCGCTACCTTAAAAATGGTTCAAAAAACAGTGGATATCAAAGTAGTAGCAAAAGGCTTTGTAGGGTTATTCAGTGGAAACGGTATGGAAGTTTCTTCTATTACTCTCGGATGGTTTAAAGGCACATTCCGCGAAAAAATAGGGCTATGACCTCTCAAATGTGTCGGACGATCCGGGAAGACGATTTTTTGGGCTGCGCTACTTTCATAATGTGAAAAACGGCAGAAAACTGCGCTAGAAACTGACTAATTGGTCCCATGGACACCCCTAGGCCCCATGCCGACCCCTCACCGGCTGATAGCTACTAGGTAGTAGCCACTATGTTATCTTTCTCTATAACATTTCGGACTGCCTTTTCTTGTGCTTTCTCCGCTAATCAGATCACTTGCGCATTTTTTGTGCCTATTTGAGTTCCGTTTCCCGCAAGTTTTGCGGTTGCGAAATGGTGGCCATTTAAATGGACTATCGAGTGAACTCCAGCCAGGAATTTATGGACCGCTTCCGTAATGAGCGTCAATATTTTGCTTTTCCTCATCTCTATTTTTTCGAGCTCCTACTGTGCCGTCGGAAATAGATACCAACCGAGTCATGTACGAAATATGGACAACTTTTCTTACAGTAAAGGTAAAGGCTAGGTGACACATCCGAAAAACTCAAAAAGGCGATCGTTTTGTCAACGGCATAAGAAGATTATGATAGAAACTCAGACATTTTTTTTGCTCAAACTTTGCCCGTTATACCGTTCTGATCACGATAGACATGCATTTTTGGCGGCTGGCCCCAATCAGCTCGCCGCCACCCCTGCCAACCAAAAATCGAGATGAACAATTATGTCCACGAGGGTTATGAGACATCTGCTTGTCACAATATGTGAGATTGGTTTTATGTATGCTGGTAGCAATGTCGACAACCAAATGGCTTTCAGTTTCCGCGCTATCGCTCCGCTTATAAGCACAAAATGGAGTCCAGCATAAATAGTCGTGATTAAAATCAAATAACCTCCCTACGCAAACCTTCTCACCGATTAGGTGAGACAGGCTAGTTCGGTATTGGCGCCAGCCCGCTAAAAAATGAATGTTCAATATTTTGTATCAGGAACTCGAAAAAACATTTCAGCGGGCAAAAGTTCTCCAGACGGAACGCACCTTTCTCTTTCTTGGAATTTTGTAGTAGTAAGTGAAAGTAGTAGTGAAACTTGGCAAGTGGCACGACGCTGACCGCTCGCGCGGCCCTGGTTTCAAATCCCGGATCGATTCCCGCCCAACCTTCTCCATCTGGGGGGACGGTAAATGGGTATCAGATTTGTCTGGGAGGCTGATAACCCTGATGCGTACATCGGCTGGCCTCCACAAGTCGGGTATGTGACAAGAGGATCGTAATTCACCGCGCTGATGGGCGTCGCGTGCGATGTCGCGCTCGCAAATGACGATGGTTCCAGGTAGTAGATGGCAACAACAAGCAATTCAGAACCGAAAATAGTCATGAACGTCTACGACGACGAGGTCTACATGAAGTCCGGCGCTCCAGTCGACAGGTTAACATGATTTAAGGAAATGTCGCGCCCATCGCCGCGCGCGGCGGATCGGCAAACAACGATTCTCTTGCCCGTCTCCCCATCATTGCGTAGGCCAGATGCTAAGAAAAAAAGCCACTACGATTCTGAATGGAAGTAGAATGCTTTCCACATCCTACACAGGGATTGATCATCGGCGAAGATTGATCCTTGTCCCGTTAATATAGAGACAGTGACAAAAGTGCTACACTCTAATGGGGTAGTGTTCCATGTTCTTCTGTTCTTCCAGGTTATAGCGTTTCTCGGATGTGCGCTCGTATCATCCAGTGCAGTTTTAAAGGCAGTTGGCACGATGGTTCCTACTTAGCCTAAAATGCTAGTAGGGCGCTGTATAGTGGGGAACTGGTGAAAGAACGGAGTGAAATGGTCAAAATCCTGCGAAGAGAAATCCTCCGTTCTCAGTGACTTGTAAATCGATTCGGACGAGTTTCCCGTAGGCGTCTTACTCATCACCGCTACGAAGATACGGCTGCATGTATGTGCCCATGTATGCATGCAGCGTCACGGCCGCTTCATACCAATCCCTTCGCTTCATAATTTGCTTAGAGTGAATGAATACGAGCGTCGGAGAAACCGCTATGCAGCGCCTGCCCGGGGTCGCAGAATTCTATCCTGCCAGGAGTATTGATCCTGGTGCCTTGGGGGATTTATCGTGACAACTGCCTTTACTATTTTCCTTTTTTTCCGGAAATATGTTGCTGGTGCGTCTTCGAGTCGAGAACGTTTCAAACATTTTATTTCTGTGCACATAAGTCGTGCCATATGGCACAGATCGTTGACAAGATCGTAACAGGCGCTAAAGCTGATCACTCCACTGGAATGCTGCGTTGTAGGAATTCTGCTGGTCAACACTCAAATACCCTTTTTATTTGATCAAGATCAAAAATGAATATTTTAGAGCGGCATTCAGCGAGTGTAAAAGTTAACTCTTACATACATACATACATAATGCAATTTGTGGAATGTACAATACCGTTACTGCTGTTGCAGTCACTACCTATGCAAAGTTCGGCTAATGAGACGTTGACCGGTACATGACACGTGATAAAGCGCTTTCATTACCTCCAATCCATCAAATGCCGCCAACAACAGGACCGTACGTCCCTCAACTGTAATATTAGCATGGAACATAAGTCTAGCATGAGCAATTTGAAGATTGTCAGAAAGTCAGACAAATGACAAAGTACTGTGGGCAAGAACACTAGAACAAATTGAAGAGCTATATCCATTCTGAAATTTTATAGGGCCCATGCCTATGAAACAATCCCTGGAGTTTTGAAGGCCATCTCGACTCATGAAGGGGTGAGATTACATATGTTTAGATGGACTCTTCACATTAGTCACAACATCGACATTTTTCCTACCATGTAGTACCCCGCAAAGCTTGGCCACTAGATAGCGACAGGGGGTTCTTTTGCAGGCGTAGTGTGTTGTACCGGCAACAACGAACGACAAAGATATGTTGTGGCTAAAGGTGATCACTACGAAAGGTAATCGCGTCACTACGGAGGGCGACGAGCGCGAATGCGGCAATGGAATTACCACGATTTTTGTGAAGGTTGAACCTGGCAGTACTGAGGGACAGAGGTGAAGTAAAATGCACACACAGTGAAAGTACAGAGTATTAGTAAATCATGTACGAATAGCGTCGCCATCGAGAAGAAACATCTCCTGGCCGGCAACTTTCATTCAGCATTCACATAGGACCCCGTAACAGTGAATGTTCAAAAGACCGCAATGGAATCTGAATCAAAGAATGTTTGACTCCATGATGTCGGAATCACTCACATAATGAACGGGCTGAAAAGGTTCCAGGGTACTCCCGATGTAGGACCACTTGGATTGGAGCGATCAGGAAACGCGGTATGAACGCCCTTTCGAAGTGCAGAATATTGCATCGAAAATGCAAAATTTTGAGCCGGTAAACATGAAGTACCAATTCCATTCGAAAGATACCTTGAGCAAAGTAAAAGCAGGCAAGCAGCCCACATCCATGCCGATAAACCCCCATATGACCACCAGAAGTTATTGTTGTAACATAATAACAAGGTGCGAATGTAGTTCTGGAAAATATGCCTGCGTTAGGCCATAACTTTTTCCATTAGTGATCTTCTAAGCAGAAAACGACAGCGCCTAGAGTTTAAAAGGATTTCTTGCTTTCCAACAAATAGTCTCTCTTTTCGTAAGCTTTAAATGTACAAACTACCTACTGTGCTAATTGGTTGTGAAAAATGCAGAGCCTTCTCTGAGAACCCTATCGCGCCCTGCGCTAGCCGTTCCCGTTCGGGAAATTAACTATTGCTTGCTAGAATACATCTTTCTAACAAAATGAGTTGAAAGTAGTCCATTCCGCGCATTCGGCTGATCGTACTTCCCCATTGCGCCACGCATGTAAGTTCTCCTATTTTTTTGCCCGTGCAAGCAGATGTGTTCTTGTGGTCTTAGTTCGTCTGATCGTTTTTCAGCGTTGACTGACCCTTGTGCTTTCGGCACTCTCCCTACTTAGCGGTGAAACACGATTGTGTCCTGGCTCCCAGTTGCGACATAGCGCGCGGACTGGCATAGCGTTCACCACCTAACTGACAACGCTTTGCTGCCTCATATCAAATGGATTCTGAATCGAACGAATGACTCTGAATCGAATGAACCGCCCCCTCCCCACCCACTGCAGCGCCTATGCCACCGCGCTCTTCGCAACTCGGTATAACAATATACCCATCAGTTTCAGTTACACTTCTGTTCTTGACTACAGTTTTATGACAGGATAGAAGCTGAAGGAGCCATTGTACCGACCATGCGCTCGAAATACTCAGGCACGAAAATGATGTACAAAAGGAACGAAGCGTGGAAATCAAATACCTGTAGTACGACGATGGGTAGAATGCAGATAACAGTGGAAATGCCTGCTTGTGACATTGGCCACGCGATATTGCTGATTGTATGTCGTATCCTGCTGTACGGGGTGTCAAGATCAACTCGCATTTCTTGGCCTTTTCGAACCACTTCGCGGTACGACAGCTGAAAAAAAGATAATCGATTACTGCTCCTCTGAAACAATTATTTTCCATTTTTTTCAAATAAGACAAATATTATTCCGTGAAATCCAAAATCAAAATGCGAAAAAAGAGTATGTGAAGCTTAAAGGCAGAATTCGCAGTGAGCCAGAGAGAAGTTCGTTGGTATCAAGGTTGGAATCAAGAGTGCCACCTGACACAGTGAGTAAAAAAGGCAAAGGAAGCAGCCGGGAACGCTCAAGTTCAGGCCTCCCCTGGGCTGAGCGAGAGATAAAAGACCGATGCGGTTCTCGGGCGAGAGGACAGATAAGAGCGACGAGAGAGCACGCAAACGAGTAAGTCAACTGATAAAAGTATCTATCAACGAGGGCAGAGTCTCTGACTCCCCGATGGAGTCACCGAACAACTTTGTGCCTTACCGCCGCCCACCCCAAAACTCCTGACGCGTACAGTGTGTCGGGCCGCCGGTTTCCCTTCCTTAACCTTCGCAGAGCTAAATACTTTATGGAGTGATCGTGCGCAGTGCCTATTGAAGGCAATGCAAGACTGATTCAGTGATAGGATTCACAGGCATGGCCGCAAATAAAGACAGCTTGGTACTCATATCGATACGGTAGGGCTGGTTGGATAAAGATTGATAAGGATAGACGTATACCGCATTTATAGGCAGTTTCCTTGTGGAGGATGATCGCGGGATCTAATGTAAAGTGATAATCAGGGCAATGTGAGCATAAGCAGTGCTGACGAAGCTCCTGCGCATATAAGTGGTTCTACAACTACCGGCCCTTGAACTCATGGACCTTCTCGGGTAATGAGTTGGAGGAAGGTCATGGGGTGGGCTGCCCAACTGCTAAGAGCTCGCTGTAGGCCAGCAATAGTCAGAGGCATAGGGGGCATTACACGTAAACCATGCGTGCATAAGAGAGCAGGGACCAGCACAGACAACGCTTGCACTTCCAAGTATTCTTGCGACAGGTTAAATTTCAGTCTTTCGTCCCTCCCCCTCCCCCTCCCCACCCATGTTGCCTAAAGACCGCAGCGTAGCAAACAAGTTCCGTGAACAACTTCCCTACCAGAACTGAAGTATGAAATATATTTTTCTCAAATGTTATGGGCGAGTTTGTTTGTGGGAGTTCACTCATCTCTGGGAACTGTGGAATGTGGAAAGTTAGCTGCTGATGGAACTATACTTGACAACTGATATGTTGTTTACAGCACAGGAAGAATTATAGAAATGCGAATTACCCTGTCCAAGATTAACAGAGCAACCTTTAACATAACGGGATTTCTGAGGCTGTGATTACGAAAAGATCAAAAAAAATTACTTGGTAGTGGTATGTAGTATGAGCAACGAAATCGACGGCCATGCCGATGCTGATAAGAACGGCGCAAAGCGAAACAGGATCGAGGTCAAGATGCCAGAATGAGAGGTACCTGAAAAATTTTGTGGATAGCTTACGGGCGAAAACACCCCAAAAAAATCGAAAACATGCTTCCCGTACAAAAAGCCAAAATACGAGCTTACCCCATAACACCAAGGCTGATGGATGCAATCGCAGTGGTGGCCATGATAACCGAAATTGGATTTTGAATGAAAATAGCACAAACGATTGCCATACAGAACAACGTCCACAAGCATGTCTGGAAATGGAATTCATCCTGAAGGAGTTCACGGAGAGCACAGCTCACCAACGAGGAACACCTTAACTCACCTGCCACGTTAGTGACTTCAAGCTCAACATCTGATCAACAAACATGGCATTCACATTCCAAACACTTGCATTGAGGCTTGGGTACCTAAAAGGAACGGAGTGAGAAAAAAAGTACAATCGATGCGTTTTCACACAAATATTTCATTCACGGAACAAGGCGCTGTTAAGATACACCATAATCAATTCCGTAGACTTCCTAATGTCCAAGAACCATCGCCAATCCTTAGATGGATGTGGAATCCTCATGCAGAACTAGAAGGGGCGGCGCCAAACAAATATTTCGTTACCCCGCCTCTAATGCATCGGTTAACAAGCCGTTGGTTTCAAAGGCGTGAGAAATGGGTGATAGTAAAGTGCAAATCTGGAGATTGTGGCCACCGGTCAGGGCACGTCGTACGTTGGGGATATCCAGCGAGGTGGGGGGGTCATTCATCGCTAGAGGGAGGTAGGTAACAAGGCAACACCTCTGAAAAGAATGTTTCCGGCGTAGTCTTCACTAGATTTTAATGTTGCACTAACGCTATATCGCTTCCCCTCCTCCCCCCCCCCCTCCGATCCATGGTAGCTGGGAAGAAACTGGAGAAAAATCGTTCTGGAATATGGTAGAGTTTAGGGGATAATTCAGGAAGACAGTAACATAGTAGGTAGGATGGCGACTATAACGAAGGGGATCGTACCAGAGAAGGAAATTTTGACGGGGGAGGTGTTCTGCAAAATTTTTGTCCAGCGGCAGGACGTGCCCGATTGGGGATAGAGCATAAAGTCTTGATGAACAGAAGCATTCATTGATTAATCCCCGCTGAAATGCAAAAAGTGTTTCACTCCCCGACGAAATCGCAGGGGCCCTTGAATGCGATTTTGCCTTCAGTGTGAGTGCTTGGCTTGTGGCAGATAGCAGGATTGGAGGGAGGGTTAGTGGGAAGTGGGTGACCGTGCTCCTATCCGCTCAGAAGAGTTTGGTGCTCCTTAATCGGTGCCAGAGGGGCAAGCGGCCATTTCAGCTGGGTAGAATCGATCCGAGACCTGACGGTGGAACACAGTCCCTGCCATATTCCACTAGTTTTTTTTTCTTGAAGCCATCGTTCGCTAGTGCTGCAAGCATTTTCGAGGAGATGATAAGTGCTCATGTAGTATTGCTTTCTATCTCTTTATACTTGCTAGGAGAAACAAATGCATGGGTATTTGCATGAAAATCCTCGTTCCATATATGAAAAACGCTGGAGGACAAATAAAAAAAGGAGGATCTCATAAAAACTATTCGATTCGCACTCGGATATTTCAAAATGCAGCTGCGATTTCTGAAGGGGAGTAAACTGCGTGGCCACATCCTAAAAGACAAAGGGCCATCGCTCTGTGACGTTGTTCCCATTTTCATAGAAACTTTGAGGTCTATCGTCCTAGGACCGTTGTAGATCAAGTATGCCAGGACCTTTTCAAGCTCAATGCTCAGTATTTTTGCGGCTTATGGGAAGCAAAAGAAATCATGGCAGTAATTTTCAAAAAACAACAAACACAGAAACTAGAAAACAAGAACGAAAAGCTAAAAGAACCTGTCAAACGATCGCTCTCGCACTTTAGCATAAGGATCTATCCGATCGTCCCACGACGTATTGTTCTCGTATACAACAACCAGAGAGAATTTTGCCGCACAGAGACCTGAAATTCGAAACTATGTAGGATTTCCATGGATACTAACCCATTTCCCTCTTAGTCAACTCCATTCCTTTAAATCCGTAGAGTTGGATTCAGGGTAAGGCGCGGTTATGTCAAGTATGAGAGAATAGAACGAGGTGAGGAGATTTACCCAAAACCAAGGAACAATCACTTTTAAAGCGAAAGCAAGCTATTGTTGGAGTAAGTCTCAAGGCTCTAAATAACTTGCGACCCTCGCTTCAAGTTGTCTACTCCTTGAATTATCAAAAATTTCACTGTCGAACGCGAGGACAGGGGGGAGGGATATGAAGCGGCATCAACAGGAGAGATTAAGAGCAAAAGAAATTTTGCCAGTACCTAAATATGACGTACTTAATTTTGCCAGTACCAAATATGACGTACTATCTCCTCAGCAATCACGCGTGGTTAGTTGCTGCATGCCAAATTTGCAACCATTCGCGAACAAAATGAGCAACCTACCTCCCCTCCCCCCCGTGGCATTGCAGTTCGAGTGTCGATTGTGCTTGATCTGTCCTTCCACAACTTTCAAAGGGTGTTTTGGAAGGCGTCATATTTAAGAAAATCCTGCTGGGTGATTTCGCTGGCATATTAAAGTCAGTAATTGCCCACGATGTCAAATTTCATTTTATCTTAGATGCACGTTTCAGGCTTATCAAGCGCCCTCAGCGTACAGTTTTATCACTGCATGCCTTCTCCCATCTTTAAATAAGCCCCCCAACAATGAGAGAGGTGCAACCGTACTTACGTTTTATTGTAGTCGAGATTGAGGAAGGCCTTGTGATGCTTGTAGAGCGGATTGCCAAGAAATCCAGCTAGTTTTTTGAACCCAAACTCTTTCTCATCTGGATACTCATCAGCATCAAAATAGAAGTCGAAGTCGTTCACACCAACACCCCAATAGTAGTCGATATAATCTCGCAACCAAAACATCGTGAAGTTGGAGCCTGAAATTGTTCCTTTAGCATCAATGACCTTTACTCTTCCAAAAGCGATTACCTCGACAAGTGGGAAGGCGTTCGAATTCCGCCACAAACGCGTTCACCTCATCCAAACGATCCACATCGCGCACGTCTACCGGGTTGTTCACAATGATCGTCACGGGGTAGTACTCAGCCCAAACTGAACGATTTCATAGATCATTTAATTCCGAAGCAGAACACTAGGAAAGGCAGATAATGTACCTATGTTTTCTACAAGGCGATTCGGTCTGTGAATAGGAGTGTCTTTTGGCAGGATTTTCTCGGTATCCAATTTGGCTGTGATGCTTATCGTGCCCATAATACCAAAGTACCAGTACACAATAGTTCCTAGGAATAGAACTAGTGCTGCCCGGCGATCTGCGAGGACACAGCTGTAACCTCGGAGAATGGCTCGAAAGAAGCGCTTCCCCTGAAAAAAAAACAACTTGCGCTGGAAAAACTCCTTCAACTGAACAAGAGTTTTTGGTAACGAACGAAAATATTTACCTTGCGCCTGAAGCAACCTTCGTGCGCCTCTTTCGACTCCTCCAGCGTGCAGTAGTAAAGTATAGGACAGAAGATAATCACTGTGTAGATGTAGGCAAAACCGAGAGCCATCGCGCTACCAAAACAGAAAATCGATATTTCTGAAAAGTTCGAATGAGGTTTGAGAATTTTCAGTTTTTGCTCATAACGTAAACTACCAAACTTCCTCAAAACCATTACCTTCTGTTGGTGTGAGCCATCCTATTAGAAAGGTAACTACATTTGTCAGTGTTGTTGTAGTTATTGATGGTCCCACCTGAATAAATGGGCTATACAAAAGGGCAGAATATTGAAATTTCTTGTTAAACTTTGCAGACTACAAAAGAAACGAACTTCTTCCAGTACTTTACCCAGTCGCACTGCGGCTGGTTGTCGTAACGGCTGCCGAAGCCAAGCGTGTGTTGTGAGAAATGAGTCGTTCACTCCTGCAGTAATGGAATTAATCACTCGGAAAATCAGAAGAAGTATCAGGGGTCTGCACTAATGTTGTGTAATCCACATTGTGAGTTGTCATATTTAATCCCGGGAGCGGTGGCTATAATAGGGGGGGGGGGGGAAGATGGGGTGGGGGAATTTTCCACATCCCTGTCATGTTCCACTTGTGGTACTCGTTGCGAGTCACATCAGGGCGTTGTCAAAAAATTTTTCGAAAGAAACGTCCCACACAGTTCCCACCCCCCTTGATTCGACTCCCTCTCGTAACCTACTCTTTTCGCACCACATTTTTTCCGATCTTTCGCCGTCAACCGGGAGAGCGTAGGCACATCAAATATCAATAGTATGGCAGTTTGAGATCCCTTGTAACAAGGGAATATGGGGCGAGTTGAATGGGAAAAATTGCTTCCATTTTCCAGCGGCCAAATATGACCCCGCTGTGATTGTGGTAAAGGTGATGTGCCCTAACTGCGATTATTCCCTACTGACAGAAGACGAAGATCGATTATTGTTGGACAAGAGGTAGTAACTCTATTTCTAGTAAATTTGGTGAACTCCGAGGGCTGTCCTCATTGAGCTTTGGGACCCAGAAGGATGACTTCATCTGGAAGGCAGACCGTACACTTCACTTTCGTGTGCGATTCCTGTTCCTTGATATGTGCGAGCTGAATGAGTCCGCAGCTACAGAACGTGCCACAATTTCCCCCGTAAAGCGCACAGGAACGGTACTGGAGTGTACGCACGCCCGGGTGCCGTCTCCATGCTTCGCCCGCTGTCGCACGGCCAGGCACATGCATGACCGCCTAGCACTGAAAGCGTGTTCGTTGCGAGATCTTGCTATCTATGCAAGTGCTGCTGTTGAGGGTAGCGCGAGCGCAGAACTGAGACGGTACCCAGTTATGGATAAGCCCAGCCCCGTTCCTGTGCGTTTTGGAGCGGCGAATTTCGCACGATGCTGCAGCTGCGGAATAGTACACCTCACATATGGCAAGGATCGCTTCGGAGGAGAGTGTCCAAGATGTCTTAAAGATCCCATAATTTACTTTGTTCTTTGAAGTCGTTCGAGCCATAAAACCTTTGTATTTTTTCGGAGATTGGGAGGGCGCGTACAGAGGCTGAGTCTCAGGGAGTCCTCGCCATACAGGCGCCGATTCCTACGGTCCGCTGCCCCACTCACATAAGTAGTGGACATCACCTTCCATTTCCGGAATATGGAGTTTACGTCTCCATCCCCTAGTCAGTCAGAGAAAACCTTTATGAAGAGATTCTGATTCTCTTTGGCTTGGCTTAGGTTTCCCTCCGAGGGGAACCACCAAAATAAATGCAAGTATTTCACGATGAGTGAATGACATGTAACGTACCTATGCCCATTATCAAGAATGGCATAATGAGCATGAGCGAATTCGTTCGATTGCCGATGAATGAGCAGAGGCCGAAGGTGGTCGTAATCGCCAGCACAGGTACGATGGCACAACTTATCGCCACAAGTAACTGAATTTGACAAGAAAATGAGGTGGAATGAGATAATCCTCTATAAAATGATATTTCTATGATATGTACAATATGCAAAAGAACCACATACTTACCGTACTCCAACGAAGACGATCGAAATAGAGTGATGATCCACTTACGGTGATGCAAACGAAGGCGAACATTATTGAAAACCCTGGAATGTGACGCACGAAATAAAAGGCAACCCATTTCAAAGAAATGTTCACTAGACATTTAATTTACAATGCAAATCCGGTTCGTTGAGCCGAATTTGGAGGAAATGAACTTTTCAATTGGGACGAATACAGTCCTCGCTGCGCATGAAGGGGCTTGTCAGGCGAGATGAGTTTGGAGCGTGCCAAACCCGTTCTCTACCAGCTGTTGGGAGCGAACAATTGACAAGTCTATCATATCGTTCGTATCAGTCGTTTTCTACGGGCCGTTCTCTCATACCCGCTTCAAAACTGGCAAGAACGAGTTTGGCGCCGTAACTTACTCATACTGCCTGACACGCCCCTTCCGCAGCGAAGTAGAGTATATACAACGGTGGTATTGATATGCCTGTTACGCTGAATGCATGATAAACGAAGTTCCGATCTTTTTCTCACTCAGTATAACTCATGGTCACAACGATTAACTTATTTTGACATTAAAGTAACTGTGACGGAAGTGATGTAATTAGAAATGAGCCCTCTTGTTAGTATGCGCAGTCTTCGGGGATAAGGTTCCGGATAAAATCCGTTCCCCACCGAAGTGCTCCGTCTTTGCGGAATCGATCGGCTGGAGGAATCCCTCGCTTTTTGAAGACCAAATGGCGTTCAAAAACATTTCGCTGCGCTAAAGTGGAATGCGTGGCGCAGCGCGAGCGATTGATGCCAAACGCTCTATCTATTTTTGGAAGGTCCTACACCGTGGAAAGTAGAAAAGAAATGGATTACATGGCATAACACAAGCATATCAGTCTACGCTGGATGTTTGACGCTATTCACAATTTTTCTCGAATAGCTAAAATCTATGAACTCTGCTAAACAGCCAAGTTTTTCATCTGCCATGGGAATGTGGATGATGGGTGATGAGGGGCCAACAATCTGTACTATAAGCATACCTTTATGTGATTTATGCTTAAAATTCAAGTCTACAAAAGTTAACAGTGTTAAAAATATTAACAGTGTTAAAAATACTAATCAGTTAGGGTTCAAAGCTCATACCAGTGGCGAAGTACGCGGACATCCGCTGACCATCTTTGTTCATTTCGGTGTCTACGATCTCGCACCAATGACCTGGAACCAACTAGTGCTTTATAGACAATCAAGAAAAGACTCCGCACGGCAAAATTATTGAAGACTCCTTGCAGCTGTCCGTATATCAAGTTATAGGCGTCACAAGCGGTGGATAAGGTGGTTCGCGAAGGTGTTCTTAGCTGCCATAGAAATTTTTTTTATTCCATTTCAGTTTCTCTAAGGCCGCAAAGGCGCAAGCAGAATTAAATTGTTTTTATCCCACAAATGAATTCACAAACGCACAAAACCGCCCTCACGAAAAAGCGTCCCCATAACCTGAAAGACTGCCCTCTGGTAGAGCCTCAACATTTGTCTTCATCGCTGATGAATCCTGTTCGCGAAGACTGAAGCGTTAGGGTCTTTCATCCGAAAATGTATACTAGAAAAACAATTTATGTATGTATTACTATCACCCACGTGGGAATGGAATTTTTTTCTAACCAGCGCAAATTTTGATTGCCATGGGTCAGGATAACAGCATCGTTGTGTGAGACAAAGGGCGGGGGGGGGGTGGGTGGGGAGGGGGGTTGTACTTTTCCGCGGGGAGAGAGAACGTATTTGATCGTTAGGGAGAAGGGGTCGTATGTGCCGAATTTGCCGCCGCTGGGAAAAATCACAACCCCCCCCCCTTCCGCCCGACAGCAAAATATTTGGAGAAAAGTAGAAAATTGTCGTTATTTCCGGAAAAAGGGGTAGGAAGTTGGGATAATCAAAAAATTTTCCCATTGATTATATACCCCCCTTCCCTTCCCCCCCCTTCGCTCGGTGTAGAAAATCTCTAGTGAAAAACTGAAAAATGTTTGGGGAAATTGGTAGTAAGTGTTGGAGAGGGGGGGGGTCGCTACCGAAACCCTCTTCCGAGAGGGGGGGGGGTCGTTACTATTAACACCATTTCACCCACCTGATGCTGTACCCTGACCATGGTACGCGCGTGTGGAGCGAGCAGCTGCGTCTTTAGCACTACGCCGCCTCAGCCTCTAGTGTGAAATGTCACATACGAGGTAGGTCAAGCAAAGCACGTGCCATCGTCGACTTCCCAGAAGGTCCGTGCGAATAGCATTCACAATTTAGCCTGGACATGAAATCTTCCTCACGCTGTAAGGATGTCAATATCTTCCTCAATGGCTGACTCAATGGTCCCTACATAGCAAGAGATATTTTATACAGGTCGCGCCAAGAATGAGGCAAAATCTAGCCATCGAATTTATGGAAAGAATTGACCTGTTTTCAGCTCGGATAGCCTTAATGAAGACTGCCTTAACGAAGACACTTCCGTGTTAGTCTCGATTGTCACTGATAACCTACTTTAAACTTACGTAATCCAGGCCTTAAAAGGGTCATCGGAATTCATTTCATAAATCAGCACGTTGTAATGTCCAAAACACTGATATAAAAGCAGTAGGTGTTGACTGTCCACATTCACTTCACAAGCATGACTGGCGACGAGAAGCACTGGGAAGCGCAGGCGCGTTCCCTGAGAAGATTCGCCTTCTTCGGCGTAGCTCTCTCTACCGTGGCCACCCTCGTCTGCGTCATTTCCGTGCCCATGCTGTACAACTACATGCAGCACATGCAGTCGGTTATGCAGAACGAAGTGGACTTCTGCAAGTCCCGCTCGGGAAACATCTGGAGAGAAGTCACCCGTACTCAGGTTTGTAATCAAGCCCCTCTCTCAATAATTAAACCAGTAATGCGGTGAGTTCAGGTTCTTGCTGCACCTACCAGGAAGGCCCGTCAGGCCGGTGGATGCTGTGGATGTGGAGTTTCTCCAGCTGGACCTCCTGGACCTCGTGGACAAGACGGGCAACCTGGATCTGATGGGCGACCCGGACAACCTGGCAGAAATGGACCTGATGGACCACCAGCCACGCCAGCTCCGCCGGCTCCGCAACCATGCTTCAACTGTCCTCCCGGACCTCCAGGTCCACCTGGAAGTCCAGGTAACAAAGGAGCACCAGGAAACCCCGGATCTGATGGCCGGCCAGGAAACCCTGGAAACCCCGGAGGACCAGGTCCTTTGGGTCCACCAGGACCACCTGGAAACGCAGGTCAGCCCGGAAACGCCGGTCCTCCTGGACCACCAGGAGTACTCACCCAAGGACCTGGCTCTCAGGGACCACCTGGACCTCCTGGACCCCGAGGAGCTCCTGGTCCCGATGGGCAGCCAGGTGCTCCAGGAAATCCAGGACGAGATGGTGGACCAGGACTACCTGGAGACAATGGACGGCCTGGTAATGATGGAAGACCTGGAAACGATGGAAGACCAGGAGACGACGGCCAACAGGGATCAAGGGGAGGTTGCGATCACTGCCCACCTCCTCGCACTGCTCCAGGATATTAAGCACCTTGTGCTCACTCATACACACAATCTCACTTTCACTAATAATAAAATAATAAATCTGCAGACTGTAATTCTGTTCTTGTACATATCTCTTATACAAAACACCAACCCTACTCCACTACAGGGCCTTTGCATTCACAACGTAGGAACGTGGATGGAACCAACTAATTATTTGCGCAGGTAGGGAGGGGAGGGGTGAGGAAGCAGGAAGAGCCACCATTCCGCAAGCGGTACGTGTCGAGTGCACATCTTCAGCTGCAATCCTTCAAAAATTCGAGAAACTGTGCTGCAGACGTTCAAAATTCTTTTTTTCATTTTAGTCGCAAGAACATATGACCTACAAGTAGAACTCAGAATATCTTAGCTGAGAAAAGATAGACGGTCTGTTAGGAGCCTTCATTGTAGAGACTGTCTCGCACGGCACTATTGCGTCGTCCTAATGATCTGCGAGAGCCGGAACAAGAAGTCTCGAAAAAGTAAAAATCAGTGACGCATAGAGAAGTCGAGCTCATGACCAGCCGCTGAATCGACCCATTTATCCATTACATTCTCTATGCAAAAATATTACCAAACTTTGAAGCAAAAATGCGGTCTGCATACGGCTGCGGCTTATATGGCGTTTTAGGAATACCGGCTAGATCTCGGTTTGAATACTGCTCTTGTAAAACAATATCGCATCAGGCGCAACGTGGATCTCCAAACGGGCATACCCTGCTCTACTAAAATGTGTTCCGCACTGCTCATTATCAAGACATGTTCTATGTTTCATTTCACTTTGTACCTCGCTGCATAGACATAATGTTTTGCTGAAAGACAAGTCGGTTTACCTGTATCTCCAGCTTATTATCGCTATTAGCTGTGTAATTATTGCAGAAATCGAACAGCGTCAGTTCCCATGCACCAAGCCGTTCAGTGTCCGCTCCTGTCTTCATTTCCGCCATGAATGACATCGAGATTAGCTGAAATGGATCCGGTGTAGCGTGAAAGCTAGACAGTATCAATAATTTTGTAACCTATAATGCTTTTGACTGTGACGGAACTATCCGATGTGTGGGTAAGGCACTGTCATCTGTCGTGCCATCAGATGGGGACCCGGGCGACTACTCGAGAGAGACAAAGATTGTTCGGGTTTCCAATGCGCAGCGGATCGGGGTTAAAATGAGAGTAGAGCGTTCTTTCCCAGTCGCTGCAGACGTCGCAAGCGGAGTGGCGTACACAGCATCCACACCAGGACCCAACCTTCTTAGCACTGTAGCGGCGGTGCGCCTCGACCCTTTCTCTCCAGTCAACTCGCAGTGCGGCCGTTACTGGGAATTAACGCTCCACAACCGGGTTCCTTTGGGTATGAAATACTTTGAAAAGTAAGAGTCTACATCGTCCGCGCTGATTTGGAGCAGAAGGTCAAGGAGCCTTTCCTGCTGCATGTCTCTAAATAAACTTTCGGATATACTGACCTTCACATAATCGATGTTGGTGATGTTACTTTGAGCAGTAGTTTGAACACCGTAAAAGTTACGCTCCAGGTGTAACTTTATACCGCGTAAATCCGCTATCGGATACGTCAACTGCAGTGTCATCGATTCCGGATTTAGCGTCTTCTGATAGAGTGCTTGCTGGAAAAGGCGATTAATGACGAAAAGGTCCCGATCCTTAGTACTCAACTC
>MU912219.1:35501-63953 GCA_036418165.1 Cooperia oncophora | reverse complement strand
GCGGCGTAAGACTATCCAGATCGTGGCAGCATGGCCGAGCGGATACGTTGTAGGACTCACGGATGCGTGGTTGAGGGTTTGGATCCTTGATGCGTGTGCTCTTTTGCATTTTTTCGAAAGTGGTCCCTGTGCACTTCAAAGCTATTTTGCATAACACTTGTCCATGATAATGTCGTGACGTAATGATTCTGAACTGATGGAGCCATTGCGAACGATTTCATGGAGATCACCTCCGGCTGAAAAGATTGTCATACGAGCCGAAAACTTCCAGCAGATACGAAAACACTTTGAGATAGACATAATTCAACATTATGTGAGTGGTGAATGAAGCTCTTGCCCATCGCGATCTCCAGCATGATTGCCACATCAACGCCACTTCATATGGAAGCATTTTCCCCACTATAATCATCTTCCTGCACAACTTCGGATTCGTTTTCCGGTCATGTCGTTTGGAGAATAAATTCATTTGAAGGCAAAATCTTTCTTTGGAGTGCACTTTTGTTGTATATGCTCTTCAAATCAGAAAGAAGAAGACAACAGCCAGAAGTGATTTCTATTGAATGGTTCGCAATGGCTCCATCAGTTCAGAATCATTACATCACGACATTATCATGGACAAGTGTTATGCAAAATAGCTTTGAAGTGCACAGGGACCACTTTCGAAAAAATGCAAAAGAGCACACGCATCAAGGATTCAAACCCTCGACCACGCATCCGTGAGCCCTACGACGTATCCACTCGGCCATGCTGCCACGATCTCGATAGCCTTACGCCGCCAATTTGTAGTGATTCTCCCCCAAAAAAGCTCCGTAACTTCTTTCTGGGAGGTCCGCAGCAGATATGGAAGACGGTTTCGTAATTCCCGTCCGAAGACCTTTCAGCCGGTATACATTTCATTTCAAATGGCCACTTCGACCTACCATCCTTCCCTTGTCAGCAGTGCTCATAAGCCAACACCGCTAACTTTGACGCGCAGAACTCGTTTCGGAATCCCCTTAGCACTTTCAGTCTGCATGTTCGTGATCAGCATTCGAGACTATCGATGTGCCTAGCCATTGGTCAAGATTTTGCCCAAAATTCATCACTCTTGAAATAACTTTCCGAGCGCGAATTGCGGCATCAAACAGCTACTATAATAGAACAATTCAAAAACAGCTCAGAAAATTTCGTGTATGAGAACTGACGGTGGCCATTTGCAGGACATTAACCTCTTTCTGTGTACTCCACTCCGCTCAGAATCACCGACTCACTTCCACGCTCATGGAACTGTTTTTTCTTCAGTTAGGATTACAGGAAAATGCGGGTGTTAAATGCAAAAGATCACAGCATTCAAGGATCCAAACCCTCGACCACGCATCCGTGAGCCCTACGACGTATCCACTCGGCCATGCTGCCACGATCTCGATAGCCTTACGCCGCCAATTTGTAGTGATTCTCCCCCAAAAAAGCTCCGTAACTTCTTTCTGGGAGGTCCGCAGCAGATATGGAAGACGGTTTCGTAATTCCCGTCCGAAGACCTTTCAGCCGGTATACATTTCATTTCAAATGGCCACTTCGACCTACCATCCTTCCCTTGTAAGAGCGGCCTAATGGTAAGGGTCTCGTTCAAACCAAGAGCTCGCGGGTTAGCATACCGTTGGAGCGAAAAATTTTGCTTCTCCGAACGAGCTTTCACTCCAATTTTCTAACGTGCTCCGAGATAGCGATCCAGCAGAGCAAGTAAATCAACTATATGACGTAGCAATTCAAATATGAATTCGGCCTCCAACCATCCTTTGCGACTCACATCACCTATGCGACAATTCAAAGTTTTGGCCAAAACCACAATGTGGTCAGAAAATTACTCTGGGGGGGGGGGTGTTTTGATGCCCTGAACACGGTATCACATTTTCACGATAAAACGATTTGGTCCCTCATCATAGGTGCTAAACATAAAAAGATGAAAAGTGCTTGGATCGATCCCTTCAAGATGAGTTTTTCTGAGCTAAAGGGGCGTATTCGCAACATGGAAGTTACACTACCCTTGGAGGTACGACTTTAGCGGATTCACTTTAGCGGACTTTTGCTGTTGGCGCTAGTGCCTGTTCAGCGCAACGCAGGTCACAGGCGTGTTCCCGTCAAAGTGGTCGTGTACAGGAGATCAAGATACCCCCGGGAACGAGTTTCTAGCCAAATTGTGGTTTTATCCAAAACTCGCACAGGAAGTGTGTCGCAAAGGGAAAGCTAATGGGAAAATCCATAGTTGGTTTGTTACGTCATATACTTGACCTACTATCTACTTGCTCTGTCGAACCATCAACCAGAAGGAAATCATAGAATTGGGGTGAAAGTCCAATCGGATACGAAGCAAAATTTTTCGCAAAAATGGAGGCAAAACCACGATCTCTTCGCTTTAGCGAGACTCTTACTAGAAGCCGCGCGGACGCAGCTTTCCGCCCGCTCAGCAGTGCTTCTATGCGAACACTGCAATTTTTGACCACCCAAAAATTCTTTATTGTTTATTACATGAGATAGCTCATGTGGGCTAATATTAGGTTGGCCGATAAGTAATGGCCGTTTTTTTCAATTGAAAAATTTGTTCCAAAAGTGAACTGTTTTGCAAGCAAGCTTAATATCGTTTAATAGCAAACTTCTCGTAGTATTAGAATATCAAAACAGCTTCGGTTGAGGGAAGAGTTTTTGTGGATTTTTCAGTCGTTGAAGTTGAAAGTGAAGTCGGCGAAAATTAGCACCTTCGACAACTGCCTCTATTTACGTCTACTCGAAGTGCTAAAATCGCTTAAGCTGCTCCATACATTTGGAAAAGGTTGAGCTAGAAGTCTCAGCAAGGGAATCTCAATAGGACGCTTTGGAACTAATTTCAAGAATTTCAAAGTTGGCAACCTTCACCTTGCCAATATTGGGCAGGCTCACGTCTGTTCCACCTGAAATTTCATGCTAATAGTTGAATTAATTGAATTTGATATTCTAATACTACGAGAAGTTTGCTATTAAACGATATTAAGCTTGCTTGCAAAACTTTTCACTTTTGGAACAAATTTTTCGATTGAAAAAACGGCCATTACTTATTAGCCAGCCCACTGCTAGTGGGCTGGCTAATAACTGCTAGTGGGCTGGCTAATAAGTAATGGCCGTTTTTTTCAATTGAAAAATTTGTTCAAAAGTGAACTGTTTTGCAAGCAAGCTTAATATCGTTTAATAGCAAACTTCTCGTAGTATTAGAATATCAAATTCAAATTCAATTAATTCAACTATTAGCATGAAATTTCTAAATAGAGGCAGTTGTCGAAGGTGCTAATTTTCGCCGACTTCACTTTCAACTTCAACGACTGAAAAATCCACAAAAACTCTTCCCTCAACCGAAGCTGTTTTGATATTCTAATACTACGAGAAGTTTGCTATTAAACGATATTAAGCTTGCTTGCAAAACAGTTCACTTTTGGAACAAATTTATTGAAAAAAAACGGCCATTACTTATAGGCCAACCTAATACATCAGCCTAGAAAACATAATGGAACAAAACGACCTAAAAAGTTCCGCTTGGAAAAAGAGGAATAGAACAAAAAAATAAATTATGATAAAAGAGAAAAACGGCGAGAATAGTAGGAGAAGCATCATGGATAAAGGTGGCTATCAATATTATCGCTAAAGAATGACTACCTAAAGGAAACAACTCCTTGCTCAGGGCCGAATATGATAAGCCTGCACGCATAGCACAGAAGTGAACACCAGCATTGTAGATGTAGGATTAACCACTCTAGAATGTGTGGGGAAGACCCACTTCACAAGCAGAAGGAGAATGGTTAGCGAAGGCGGCCAATCCGACATGCCCTCTATTTATTGAAAATGTGTAAGGAACCCCACCTCACACGCAGGAGACCGACTAGCCCTATATTTTTTTCTTGAAAATGTATGGGTGAGACCCGTTTCACAAGCAGGAGGCAGACTGGCCCTCTATTTTTTGAAAATGGGTGAGGGAGACCCACTTCACACAGGAGACCGTCTCCGCTTCCATTTTTCTTGAAAATGTGTGGGTAAGACTCACTTCACAAGCAGGAGCCAGACTGGCCCTCTTCTTTGAAAATGGGTGTTGAAGACCCACTTCATACGCAGGAGGATCGGCCACCGAAGGTGGCCAATTTGACAGGTCCTCTGTTTGTTGAAAATGGGTGGGGAAGATACACTTCACACGCAGGAGGCAGACTGGCCCTTTTTCGAAAATGTGTGGGGTGAGACCCACCTCACACGCACAAGGAATATCAGCCGGTAAAGCCGGCCAATCGAAGTGACCTCCTACTTCTTGAAAATGCGTGGGGAAGACCCATTCCACATGCAAAAAGAGGCCAACTCCGCCCCCAATTTTTTTGAAAATGCGTGGGGAAGATCCACTTCACAGGCAGAAGGAGGAGCGGCCGGCGATGCCGGAAGATCCGACTGGCCCTCACTGGGAAATTGTGGGGCAATACCCACTTCACACGCAGGAGGAGGATTGACAGCCGAAGACGGCCAATCCGACTAGCCATGTATTACTTGGAAATGTGTGGAGGAAGACTCTTTTTACAGGCAGAATGAGGATCGGCCAGACTGGCTCTCTATTTTTTTCGAGATGTGTGGGGAAACCCTTTTCACACGTTTTGCTCGCTGTTTTTCAACTTTTAGAAGCAGCATAGCCTCTGACGTGGCCTGCTTGACCATTGTGCACGGTTCTGGGAACCTAGCCTTAGTTTATCGCGGAACGTGCCTGGCTGAGCGCGTTCAAATTTCATGAGTGTGCGGCCAGGTAGTAATAACAAGGTAGCAAGTAACCTCATTAGTGAAGAAAAATCAAAAAGAAACATGCAAAATGCCCTATAAAGAACCTCATGCCGAATTGCGGTTGTACGTGCTTAAGGCGAAGAGAAGGCGCGGTTGCACGAGTTCTCACTTGTTGGTATCAGCTGTTTTCCCTTATCACCTCACTCTCACCATTCGAAGTGGAGAGAGTTAGTAGCAGAACAACCGCACCATCAGGCAACCATTAGAAATGAAGATGGGCGTGGTCGCCAGGTGGGCGGGGCGGCCGACTCTTCACCAGCAAACGTCACTATCCTCTCGCGTTCGAGATGCAGATCTAGGGCCTCCTGCAGCCTTGTAGGGAGGGCTACGACATGCAGAGCGTGGGAATATGGAATTTAAGCAGGCGTCGCCTTCAATACTTCAACCCAGTTCTATGGGAGACAGCAGTTTCCTTCACTTACTTACTTTCTTTGAGCTCTAGACGAGTTATATACCATTTTCACTTTAAATCGGACACTTTTCAAACCAAATCGGACACACCCCCTACCAAGGGCAGTTGAGAACTAGACCACACTAGGTACTGCTGCAAGCCCCGCCCCAACACCCCCGCCCACTTCTTAGCGCGGCCGTGGTTTTCCAAATGTTTTATGAATTCTGCTTCTTCGAATTTTTTCACTTTTGCTACTTGACACACACATTCAACTGAATAGGTTTGCTACCGACACATATATGACTCCGCCCACTTCACAATGAAGTGACGTAAGTTCTGAATTTTTATAACTTTTTTCGACGTTGTTTTTTCACATTCAATCTTCACAAGAACGAATATAGTCATGCATTTACACACTAGCACACTAAGCCCCGCCCCTCTGACCACGCCCACTTTCGTTTTTCGCGGAATTTTGATTTTTCTTCCGAATTTTCACTTTTTTAGGCTAAGACGAGCGGCCCGCCCACTAATGGAAGCTCCGCCCACTTTGTAGAAGCCCCGCCCACTTTTAAATGATGCAGATCGGCGAGCTAGTGACCGTACTAGCAGGTTATGGCCTCTCCCGTGAACAAAGTTTCCCTTTTTTGTGGTCTTTCCCTTTTTTTCATTCTATGTGACGGGAGAGGCCATAACCTGCTAGTACGGTCACTAGCTCGCCGATCTGCATCATTTTTGAAAAGTGGGCGGAGCTTCCATTAGTGGGCGGGCCGCTTGTCACAGCCTAAAAAAGTGGAAATTCGGAAGAAAAGTCCTATATTCGTTTTGTGAAGATTGAATGTGAAAAAAACCGACGTCGAAAGAAGTTATAAAAATTCAGAACTTGATTGTGAAGTGGGCGGAGTCAGATCTGTATCGGTACCAATCCTTTTCAGTTGAAGTGTGTGTGCAACTAGCAAAAGTGAGAAAAGTAGAAGCAGATTTCATAAAACATTTTGGAAAACCGTGACCGCGCTGGAAAGGTGGGCGGTGTCCGATTTGGTTTGAAAAGTGTCCGATTTGATTTGAAAAGTGTCCGATTTGGTTTGAAAAGTGTCCGATTTAAAGTGAAAATGGTATATACAAAATGTTTGACTCGGATGCCTACGCATATCACTTGTGAGCCCGTGCTCCGTTCTTCCGTTTGCTACTGGATTTTTTTAATGTTCTAGATTCTTTGATCCTGTTAGAGAAAGTTTTGCTTATTTGCGCAGAAAACAAAAATAGTATGCTATTAAAATTCTCTCCGGTGAAGCGTCTGGGAGGACAAACCCCATTTATTTTTTTGGTTCTTAACACAAGCGAAAACGAAGAAGCCCAAGTGTTTGGTGAAAAGAGTTAATACAGTTCTAATTGTTCACAGCATGTAATTATATCGCGCTGAAAAGAAGGTGGAATAATACGATGTAGACGAAAACAATACACCTACAATGGGAGGAATGTGCTCTCCAGGTTCAATTTCCGGCAATAATTGGAAAGGAATATATCAGCATAGATGCTTTGAGAGAAGACAACTGTAGACACAGAAAATATAACGGAAAAAAATAAACACAATGTGATTAAGATAATCGTAATAAGGTTTATTCGCGATTTAAGGATTAGAGGATGTCAGCTGACTGATAGCAAGACAGAAAATCAAGCCAATAAAACACTAGAATAGTTCAAAACCCACCTTATTAGGTTTTGATGGCACAGCAACCTCTCCCATTCCTCTGCAGCAGCATTTTTCTTAGCCACGATTCTAGGAAGAAATTGTTAGTGGTCACATAAGAACACTATCGGTGAGAACTGTAGGTGTATCCGTCATCCAAACATATGCATACATTCGATAAATGAAGATGTACACATAAAACGAGTAAGGTTTAGTAAATTGAGGCGCAAAAATTGTGAAAGGGAATAACAATGGCAAATTAAGCTCTATACGTCAGCATCATGGTCCTCCGCAATATTTGGACAGGAAATGAACATCATCAGACAGATGCGGCGGACTGGGTCCTGAAGAACGCATCGATCCAGTTTTCGGTGTCGCTACAGGTCTCGGAAAATTTCACAACTGAGGTCGATCAGACCATACTAAGTCTTCTGTGTAATAGGTGGTCCGACGATGTAATGCTGGGAGTGTATATCAGTTTACTGCACACCACTGTTTCCTAGATGAGAAAAGATCCATGGCTGAGCAGCGAAAATGTTTTCGGCCACTATCGTGCTCTCATCGAGGATCTATGCTCGTCTGCGAAATTAGATGAAACCAATTACCATATGCACGGCATTCCCATACTCTCGAATAAAGAGCAGCACCTGACTCGTAAGGAACATCCACACCTTAAAATGCACACCCGCGGCACCATGTAATACGGCCACGCCCCTGCTCCCTAGTTATCCAGTATGCTTAGCGGAGGAAAGCAAAGCAAGCAAAGGACGATGGTCTCGCCACGACTCCTACAGCGGCCCGCTGAACAAATGATAATAATTATTTCGCCGTGAGGTCTCAGTAGGCGCAAGTACAGCCAACTGTTGCTCAGTTGCTGTCTTGTCCAGCCCACTCTTACTACTGCTAGATACTACTGGTTCGTGCTGTCAAGGACTAGAGGATTGTACAGCTGCTGCAGTGTTGTCCGTGGAAGTGTTTTAGACAGAACGCAAAGCATGGGTCCCGAAACGATCAAGGTCGATCAAGGATCAAGGTCAGCGAGGGCTGGGCCGATTGAGGACTGTGGGGCACAAACATTGTGGGCGGAGTCAGACAAAAGATCTGCAAAATAGTTCCAGAACACTCCAGACACCGGAAAAAAGTGGATTAAGGTCAGCAGAGGGTCGCCGGTGAGGATTGTGGGGCACAAACATTGTGGGCGGAGCCTGCTCCGAGGTGGGCGGAGCAGACAAAAACCCTATTAAATAGTTTTGGAGCACTCCAACCGCAAAAAGTGGATTAAGGTGAGCAGAATGTCGCCGGTGAAGACTGTGGGGCATAAATGTTGTGGATGGGGCCAGCCCGAAGTGGGCGGAGCCAGACAAAAAATGGGCGGCGTAGCAAGGAATTACGACTTTCCCACGGTCCCGTACTCTGACCCCGTGCAGTTTTGGGCGGGGGGACCACGACACATCGACAGCTGGGGGGCTGATAGTCTCATACACCCTCAATGTGTTTGAGCGTACCATGTGTCTTTAATATTCCCCGTGTGCGAGAATTACTGAAGAAACTTCAATGCTACCTCTAGACGTGCCAAGTGACGGTTTCCTTCTGACCTTATTTTGTGTTGTTTTCTAGACTGTGGAACGACTCATAAGCTATGCATACTCAGGATTACAATTAGAAAGGAGCCCGACAAGATGGGTGCCGAGCATTTGTCCAGTGCACTCATTTCGCACTTCTATCTTTCACTTTGGCAGACTCGAGAGTGGGCTCACCTCACTTAACTGGATTCTCGCTGATTACGAACCTTTCAGAAACAAAGGCAGTGCAGCATAAAATTTTATGAAGAAACAAACCATCTAGGCTTCATGAACACTTTATCTAGTACATGCAGTTGTTTTCGTTTTAGTTGGTACAGCGGATGTTATGGACGAGTTTTTCCAATAATTTTTCAGCAAAACAATGAGGAACCGTGTAATCTTGCATAGACTCTTGCATAAATTATATAGTCCGCGCTCTTGACAATGATTACTGCGACATTCTCTGAACAACATGAGTAAATCCTCTCTGTATGTCCAATTTGAGTGCTTCCTTGCACTTACCAATTAGCACATACTCTAGCATGACGTTTTTTTTTCCAAAGGACTTCATCGAATTATGATCAGCTATAGAATTCAGGTTGTTATCCCGGCTTTCATGCTCTCAAGAAAGATCAAGTAGTGATTCTCACGTTTATCATTCTAAATTAGGAAGCAAGTTGATATGTAGAACTGAAGTTAGCAACAGTGAGACGAACACACTAAGCCACAAAAGTAAACCTGAGAGTAAGAACGTGGATGATATGCGGGCCATATGGAATGTGGCAGTTAGTAGGTGGAGAAACATCATCTGTGGAAGATGTCCACAAGCAAAATGTGTTGCATTTTTGGACTGTTACGTAAGGCCTCGCCCAGTATAAGCCCCGCATGCTTTCCAAAAATGGTGCCGATGGGTAGAATATGGTTTCAGCCTGCATGCTAGGGCCTCACTCGTCATTCGGGATAGAAACAAACTTTGCCTTATTTCTGTTACGAGTGACGAGTGAGACCCTAGCATGCAATCTGAGACTCTACCCTTCCAAAATTTTTCATTAAGCAACGATTTTGGTGGAATATCAAAATTTCGCAAAAAGCCGCAAAAGCGGGAGTGGCTAAGGAGTGGGGCCTAATGTGCACTGCATAAATGCGCGTTTCTTCCGTTTCCTTCGTTTTATGTAGAGCGGGAGCGACAACAACGACGCTAAAAAAAGTTGTGAAAAGTTGAAGGCTGCAACAAACCCCTTTAAAAGTGGGCGGAGTCGCCCATGTGTAATGTACAGTACTTTTCAGCTGGTGCGTATGTGTGAAATAACGAATGTGCAAAAAGTCACAAAGCGGAAGTTCTCAAATAAAATTTTAAAAGTCACTACCTTGCTAAAATGTGGGCGACTGTAGGGCTGGGCTTGCAGTAATGTCTGATGGGGCATGGGTAACTAGTCTTCAACTGGGTTCGAAAGGTCGTAAACTTGGTTTGGAAAATCGTGACTTTGGCTTGAAAAGTCGTGAATTTGAAGTGGAATTGGTGTAACCGCCAAGAAATAGGACGAGTAGTAGGAAAGGTGAGGAGGCGGCGAAAACCATTCAAGTGAGGTCAGACCGCATGCGACTTTGTCAGTGTGCGAAACAGAGGTGCAGAGGTGTGAAATGAGTGCACTGGACAAACACCAAATACCTCAACGACATGGCTTGAATGGTCTTTCTCCGTAAATTTTTCGACCCTATATCCAGATTCTGTTATCATCAGTACGAAGTCTCAAAGTGGAGTGTCAGGTTCACTAAAAAGGGCATTTCTGACAGCCTCTTCTTTCAGCATTTGATTGAAAAGCCCGGTCGGGCTTAAAGCTCGCAAGATCATCAAGAGCAAGTCCAAGAACCGATCACTCATAAAAATGCAAGCAACAGTACACTGGAGCATAATTATAGTTCCATCCATAAACCTCACGAAATTCCGTCTTACGCGACGTTTCCAAATATGCTGCAAAATAAAATATATGGTAATTACCAATGCCAATCGCACGCTAACAAAAAAAATACCAAATTGAAGGAACGATGTCTTTTCCTTATTTTCTTTTGAGGAATGGTCACTCTGCCAACGAGGCGAAATCATAGTTCCACTTAGCAAATCGATTGACCCAACAATAAGTAAACAACAAAATGAATAAATTGTTCAAGCAGTAATATATCGCAGCCCATTTCTTCAAATAAGTTGGAACATTCTGCCGTCCATGCTCGAGTAGAGGTTGTCACTCTTCTCTCGACTTGGTGCCATGCATCAATTATTGCCTCTTCAAGCTCACGGACATTTTGGAATCGTGCATTGTTCGCATAGATCTTGCGCACCATGAAGCCCCACACATTCTCGATTGGGTTTAAGTCGGGGCTATTCGCTGGCCAGGGCAAAAGAGCGATTTGATGACGACTGAACCACGCTCGAGTGCTTCGGCTGACATGAATTGGTGCATTGTCTTGCATGAAAACAGGACTTTCTTGCCGATTCCTATGCCAGAATGGAAGCAATCCTCGTCGCATGACGTTAATATAATCAGAAGAGTTCATTTTCTTAGATACGAAGCATAGCTTCACACGTCCCGTTGATGCGTTGATGCGATGCAGCCCAAACCATGACGCCACCTCCTCTGAAGTTCCGCCTGGAAAAATTAAGCTGGTCTTTCCTCAGGTCGTGCCAGTAGGATCGGTTTCCATCTGGGCCGTCGCAGTTGAACTTTTTCTCATCAGAGAACACGACCTAGAAAAAAAACCTGAAAAAACAAGACAGACAAGCAGCAGGCAGCGCAGCTAAAGCTAACCTCACTCCAATCGGTTCGGCAACATCTTCTAGCGAGGCAATCGATTTCGCGATGGTGTTCTGTCAGGAACGGTGCCTTCCTCATTTTCTCTCTGAGAATGAACTCGGACTTTTTCAAGACACGCCAAACAGTGTCCTTCGAGACATGAGGCTTCAGAGAGGACGAATTTCCGGTATGATATTGCGGTGTTGTTTGCTTCTCTTAGGGCACGGCGCTTATCCCGATCTGAGAGCAAGAGAGGACGACCAGAGCTCTTCTTGATTCCATATCCTGCTGGTTCCCTGACAAAATTGTTGATACATGATGACTGCGTCCCAAATCCCGTGCGATTTGACGGTTCGACAGTCCTTGTGCCTTCTTTGCCATAATCTGCCCTTTTTCGAAGTCCGACAATGAATGTCCTCTCGCCATAATCTAGAAAAGGTGAAAAGTCATGATGAGGAGACACTTTTACCCGGAAAAAATGAGACACACGAAAATTGTGCGGTGGAACTCTACTTTTGCGTCATTGTCAGAGTGACAAATTTCCGGGAAATAAAGGAAAAAAAAGTTGTTTCGGAAGTTAGTTTTCGGTGTTGGCGTGCAAGTTGGTTATGGTAGTTACCACATTTCCTATTCGGCGGCGTTTTCTGAAATGTCGTGTGAGACGAGTTTCAAGATTTATGGGTGGAACTATCATTATGCTTCGCAGTGTATAGCGATCCTCACAGACAATCTTCACGGACGATCGCCTCATGCACAACAGGATTCGATTAACAGCTGTTTGGACCTGCTTAGTCGCGGGAATTACCTGCCACAGAATGGTTACAAGCATCATCATCAATTGATGGGAGAAGTTCAAACCTTGCTGCATGCGTTCTGCAGACAGATAGATGCTCTCCAAAAGGGCATCCCATGAAATGCACATTTTCAAGACCAAATATCTCTTGATCAACAGAACAAACATTAAGCCGTCCTAGATTGAATCGCTCCTTTGCTATACATATGCTGCAGTTCTAGAGCAGCATACGTAAGCTGCAATTCTAGAGCGTACAAGAGGTGCAACGGAATGGAGCATTTGGGTCGACCAGCTCCTTTTCAGTAGACTACGATCAATAAAAGTCAAGAAACAAAGGCGACTACTTTCTGTTGTAGAGCAGAAAATTCTCTATCGATGAACATAAAATATATGGCGAAACCTCCTCGTTTCCCATATAAATTTATGTAAGCAAAAAATGCCATCATTTATGGACCCACCCAATATGTCAAGTGTGTCATGATGGACTCAGTTGGTGTTCGTGGTGAAATAAACATGTTCCTTCTTAAAAAAAATACCCCCTACCCCTGAATATACTTTTTGCCTCCTTTTTAAGTTCTATTGTTCTTGACCATCATGGTTCTGGTATTTCTTACCCCTTCCACTTTCTTCTTCCAACAGCGCTGGAACTGCCAGCGCTTTCAATGCTTTTGAGGTGCCGTGCATTGGCTCATGCGTTCCATTCTCTATGCTCTCACTGAGGCAACACCGAGGTTTTTTCGTCGTTTCTGTTGAAATAGGTAAGAGTAGCGCCACCTCTCCTTAGACGTGACTTCTCCAGTCGTGGACGTATCATGCTGGTCAATCAGCCAAAGAAAAAACATACGCTTCAAATGTTCAAGCGTTGTGTGGATGACTTCAACAGCTTCAACCTCAATGTCTTCCGAAGGGCGATAAATAGTTAACGAAAGGGTGACAGCAGATTTTAAGCCAGAACATTTAATGTTACAGGATGGTCGTTTCTGGGTCTACTTAAATAAACACATTGATAGACAACTGTTCGACAGAATGTCTCTTTATTATCACTGTAACTGATTCTCACCACCATTTCTGTACCGCTAGGATGAACGCTGGCAGGGGATCAATCAAATGAACAGAAGTGCTGAAGCTTTGTGATGCATGAGCGCTATCCAAGTCAATTGAGATTTGAGGAAAAATACGACGAATGGAACATGAGATAAGTTCTAGTTTGTGAAAGATACCGAATATCATGACACCAGGACGGTGCTAAAGACCGATTACGTGCCTTCCACTACTCAGTTGATAGACATAATCCCTTTCCTCTATAAGAGTCCTGTCTGCAGAGTTAAATACTGCCCCATTGCTTCTCGACACTCAGTAAAGAACAAGGTACAGTTCATTCGTCAAGAAAGCGCTGCTCGTAGAAGCTGTCTCACCCGTCAGAGGATAAGATATGCCATATATCCGTTTTCCACGGATGAAGGAAAAACCATTGCCGCCTCGCTGTGCTTTCAGAACGTCTCTCTGTTCTCTCGTCTTTTGTCTTTATCTCTCGGGTGCGCAATAACGTTTCGTTTTTTTTTCGAGTACTCGTACGATTCTGGGACCTCATTAAGGTCGTCTATTGGTGTGTCAAGTGTGATCCAAGAATCCATATCCGGACCCTAAAGCTCACAAGTCATGACTGCCTGTTTCTAAAAATGATCGCTGAAAGTTGGAAAGCACAAATGAGCCAACTTGACTAGTTGAACACATTAACGATATGTGTCCAAGATGTGACAGGAAATGCGACTGAAAACTCTCTGAAAACAGATAAATCGAACAATCGTGAAGGAAGACGAGTTTTATTCTCCCTGTCCATCTGAGAAGAATAACAAAAATAAATGTGAATTCAAATGTAAACAAGGACACTCACTCCGAAGGACTCTCCATTTCCAGAGGGCTACTCAGCAAGGATCTGCCTCTAGTAGATGAATGATTGTTGCAAAAACTTCTCAAGACTTGCTCTTCGTTTCCGATCCAGCTGCTCAGCTGAACTTCATACATACACTTCGACAAAAAATATTATGATAGAAAAGTTGCATTGCGATTCGCAAAACGTGCAAATTGGAGGAGCACAGAAGATCAACAATAATGCATTATATGCCTGCAAGAATCTGCCAAAGCCTCAACAAAAACACATCTATGATAAATTCACCGACTACTTTAGAACGTTTTTTTATATTTATAAGGCCACTCCAAAATTTACAGGTTTATCGACCACTACATTAAGTTTCTCATAAGGTGACCTATAAATTTCGCATTTTTCAAAAACGGGCAAAGGATTTATTTCGTGACGTAATTGGTTGGTTGGTTCTTATTCTTCAGCGTTTGTCCCGCTCTGTAGGGGTCCGCTCTCCTGATTTTGTTACGCCATTTATTCCGGTCGAATGCCTGATCAGGGTGAGCACCAACTATCTTTAAATCCGCGTGCAGCGTGTCAAGCCAACGTTGCCTGGGGCGTCCTCTCGGTCGTTTGCCGAGCACCTCGAGCTGGAGACCAGTTTTGCAGACGGTGTCCGCCTTCGCGCGAAGTACGTGGCCATACCATCGGAGACGAGATTCTCGCATTTTATCAACTATGGAAGCTACGCCAAACTTCTTGCGTATGTCATCGTTGCAAATCCGATCCATGCGGGTGACACCGGCCGTCCAACGTAGCATTTTCATCTCCATCACAGTTGCCAAACTTGGTTGCCAGCCTTCACCCCGTACAAAGCTACTGGCCTGACCACAGTTCTATAAATCTTCGATTTGAGGTGCTCCGGTATGGTCTTGTCACACAGAACTCCAGTCATCGAGCGCCATTTCGCTGCTGCACTCACACGAGAGTTCACCTCTGAGGTCAGACTGCCATCGGACACAATTTCTGATCCAAGATACTTGAAGGCTCTTGTGCGTGTGAGCTCGATGCCACTGATCCTAATGGAATCAGACTCATTTGTATCGGTCGTCAAGTACTCGGTTTTCTTGATGTTCAACTTCAGTCCGAATTTTGTCAGGCGATCAGACCAAGCTTGCACCTGCTGCTCGAGTTCGTTCTTATCTTCACTGGCCAGCACCACATCATCTGCGTAGAGGAGCGTCCAAGGACTCGGTTTCTGGAGATCTCGCGAGATTGCATCCAAGACGGCCACAAAAAGAAGTGGAGATCGGTTGGGGATTCCCCATCGTTGGTTGGGGAATCCCCAACAGGGGGGTCGTATTTGGCCGCCAGGAGAGGGGGGGTCGTAGTGAGTGCGGCAGCCAGTAACGAGCAGCGCAAATTGTCAATGTGCTGAGTCCTGTACAGCGAAACTTGCTTTGTAGAGAACTCGAGACTTTGTAGAGAACTGCAAAAAAAGTACAAAACTTTCATTCATCAAACTAATCCGAAATAACTGCAAATATTAATAAGTCGACATTATCTCGTAAGTCCGTTGGTGACTAAACAGTACAACTCAAACTCTGGTTCGCTGCCAATGATATGGCGTGTCCGCGGTCGCGCTTGGCGCTGAGCCAACCTGTTTTTTTCTCGACAAGCGACAGGACTACCATATCGTTCGTATAGACGTTTTCCAGCAGTTGGTCTCCTTTATCGGAGTCAGCAATTGGCGGAGCACGAATCTGGCAGCGTCGACAGGGACATGTTCCATCATACGCAACGGAAACACAGTGCACAGGCTCGCCATGGACCTCCCTGAACCCTATAGACACATTTGCTCGCGTGGACAGACATTACGCACAAGTTGCACCATCCCATCACTTCTGCGCGGACCTCAGTGCGCGGCGCATCCAAAGTCAGCGTGATCGGCGCTAAACGAACCATATTCTGCTCCTGCTCCACCACAGGATACGTTTTTCATGCGTTCCTGGTTATTCGAACACGCTCACTTGAAACGGTACACAGGAAACGGGTTTTTCGCGCAGCTCGGAGTACTGCGCGAGAAATCCCCATCGCCAGATCTCATGAATCCCGAGGACTTCAGAAACAGTTCAATAGGTTTTTAGAAAGAGCAAGTCTTCAAACACTCGAAACCGTTCTCAGATTTGTGAAATGTTGAGTTACAAAAAATATATTGATTCAAACCTGTTCAGTTGAAATCACTCCCCAACGAATCCCATGGCAGATTTCTCTGTGATTTTTGCGACCTTCATAAACGTTTCAGTACTTTTAGGAAGTGCAAACCTTCCTCTACACGAATACGGTCTCCTCTTCCCCACAGGTCCGCTTTTGAGGAAGTTATGGTCCTTCAAAGACACTTTGCTGAAAACTCGCGTTCCACATGGCTGGTCCTGCCCAGAATCCCTCCCCCGGTACCTCGGCCTTTAATCAGCTGATTGCTGGTTTGCTCTCGTTCGTATTTACTCTTTCGTATTTATCTTCTTCTCGGTTTATTCGAATATCGAATATTTATCTTCTTCTCGGTTTACTCGAATATCGAATATTTATCTTCTTATCAGTTTACTCGAATACGCGTCAGAGCGCGCCCAGCAATTTTGCTTGGACCGCTCAGAGTGCTTTTAGGAGAAGTTGGCTTAATTTCCTGTTTTTTTTCTTTTAATTGCAATTGATTTAGGTACCAGAGTTTGTTTTGACTCGAGGGAAGGTGGGTGAAACCTAATGGCCTTTCTTTTCTATTCTCTTTTCTGAATTAGGATAGAAATGAGCAAAAAGCGAGGGGGGCCTCATTCAGGATTGTTACTTTTTCCATTTTTCGCGCTTACTTATACATAAACTTATGAAGTTTCTTCCTCCTCGGGGGGGGGGGGAGGAGGAAGAAACTTCATAAGTTTATGTATAAGTAAGCGCGAAAAATGGAAAAAGTAACAATCCTGAATGAGGCCCCCTCGCTTTTGCTCATTTCTATCCTAATTCAGAAAAGAGAATAGAAAAGAAAGGCCATTAGGTTTCACCACAAGGGGGGGGGGTCGTACGGGCTTCACTAAAATCCCCATCGCATGCTGTGCCCTGAGTGGAGAGAGCGCAGAGCCTTGATGTACTCCGACCGTGATGGAAAAGAACTGCGAAGTGCCTGATGGTGCACGCACGCGGCTTCCTGGGCTGGAGTACAGGATGCGCACCCACTCAATAAGCTACCAAATAACGGAACACGGTCGAATGCCTTTTCTAGGTCCAGAAAAGCTAGATGCAGTGGTACTTGCTTCTCACGATGTCTCTCCAGCAGAAGACGCGCGGCATGTATGGCGTCGATGGTGCTACAGCCTGCCACAAAGCCGCACTGATTGATAGAAAGCTGGACGATTTCGCGAATACGACTGTCAACAATACGCTCAAAGATCTTCATACTGTGTGACAGCAGGCGAATTGGACGGTAGTTCGAGCAGTCCGCAGGGCTGCCCTTCTTCTTCCAAATCGGAATCGTCGTGCTCTCTTGCCAGTCCTTGGGCGTCTTCTTCTCAGCAACGACCTTGAAGAAATCCGTCAACCATTGTGCAGGGTACCAGCACCGTGCCTTCCACAAGTCGGCTGCCACGTCGTCAGGTCCTGTTGCTTTGCCTGACTTCATCTTTCTGAGAGCCGCCTTCGTCTCTTCTACGGTTACTTTCTGAACGGGACCGTATACTGGGGGGACGAAAGGGATGGCCGGGTGCGCATACTCTACGGTTGAAATATTCTCAAAGAAGTCGTGCCATCGCCTCAGCACTCTCTTTCGGTCCATCAAAAGGCGGCCATGCTCGTCGTTAACGCCAGGAAATTTCTCGATATCTTCGGTCTGACGATGCCGAGCCTTGGCAAGTCGGTAGAGGTGCCGCTCACCATCACGTGAATCGAGCTCCTTACTGACATCTTCGAAGTGGGCGGCCTTCGCTGCAGCCACAGCCTTCTTCGCTTCTTTGTACTTACGCCAGCTACTAGCTGACTTGTCGGCAAGAAACGCGTGGTAGCGCCTCTTCTTCTCGCGAACCGTTTCTTTGACATTGTCGGTCCATAACCACGGCTGCTTATCAATTCTACGCCTTCCCGGCTTCGTGACGCCAAGATTGCGGCCTCATGCATCGCCTTACCAGGGAGGTCGTTCAGGACGTGGCGCGCTTTTTAAAAACGGTTTTTTGCATGATGTAGGTCACGTGCATGGAGTACCAAACTGGTGTTCATTTTTCCTGAACGCCTCTGGGAATACCAAAAAAGGAGTGAAAAAGAAGTCCATGGAAACCGACTGTTTTTGAGCCTCAGTGGGCTCTAAATCCCTTTTAACTTTTTTTCTGATGGAGGGTCCTTATAAGGGTACTATAGGAATCGAGGAGGAAAATAGTCGCAAATGGGGTCTTACTCGAGGCACGTGATTAAGAGTGAGCGGCTCTGAGCGGCTCGTCAGATGATTTCTTCAACGATTGGAGCGGTGTTCAGCTACAACGATCGGATGGCCTAGTGGATAGCGTGGAGGATTCTCAAGCGGACAGTGAGGGTGGGGGTTCATGGTTCGACTCCCCCCGCTTGCGAGTTTTTGCATTTTTTATGTTCCCTGTTCTCGCTTTAGCAATAACTTTCCTGAAACTTGATCTTTATATGTTATTCAGTGCCCTGATCACGACTATGGCATTTACTTTCAGCTGTAGTGCCATTTATCTCCAATTTGGAGCCACTTCTTTCTCCCACTGTAGTCGCTATGTACACTCATTTGAGGGACTTTCAGTGCCTTTCTGACGACAGATTGCGTCAGCGCCAAGAATAAGTGTCAGAATCGTGATCAGGACCATCGATTACCCCTATAGGCAAACTTTCGGCCAAAAAATTTTTTTGACTTTCTTGAGTTTGTGCATTGGGTTATGCTCAAGAGTCAATCTACTGAAGTCGTACTTCTGCTGGTTACCGAAACCCTCATTCAGTGGTACGGAGACATAAACTAGCAACAACGATAAAAGTCGAAAAAAAGAACAAAAGGGTTATCATTCCTCCAGGTGCATTTGAAAAAGTGAAGGAAATCGAATGAGTCTCTTGGTAGGGAGGACGACATCTTCGTTGAGCGAGCAGTCGCTAGGGGTCGACAAATGTCCAGGATGGTTTTTCACTTGTTCTGCGGCCACCCATGCCCATGCCAAGTATGAATGGACCTTATGAGCACCAAATCCGCGATACGGCTGCCGGCGGCCGCCACGTCATCGTTACGTCATCACTGCTTCTATCACAACTCGAGAAAGTCAAAAAAAGTTTTTTGGCCGAAAGTTTGCCTATAGGGGTAATCGATGGTCCTGATCACGATTCTGACACTTATTCTTGGCGCTGACGCAATCTGGTCGTCAGAAAGGCCTGAAAGTCCCTCAAATGAGTGTACATAGCGACTACAGTGGGAGAAAGAAGTGGCTCCAAATTGGAGATAAATGGCACTACAGCTGAAAGTAAATGCCATAGTCGTGATCAGGGCACTGAATAACATATAAAGATCAACTTTCAGAGAATATTGCTCAAAAGTGTATGCGAAAATCGAAATTGTTGAATACCACCAACTAATGGGGTATAACTAATGCCTATAAATGGTAGCTATCCGCGTAAAATTCATAAACGGACATACATGGAAGCGAGAACAGCGGAACATACCCGTACCCTTATAAGGGCCTTCCACTCAGAAAATAGTCAAAGTTGCAAAGAATTTCGAGTCCACTGAGGCTCGAAAAGAGTCGGTTCCCATGCACCCTCTTCCACTCCTTTTTTGGTATTCCCCTCAGGAAAAATGAACATTAGTTTGGTACTCCATGCACGTGACCCCACATCATGCAAAAAAAACCGTTTTCAAAAAGCGCGCCACGTCCTGAACGACCTCCCTGGTTAGAAGCACTTTTCCAGGTCTCATCGACAGTCGTGACGGTGGGAAGTCGTATACGAGAGATCACAGCTGCCTCCTTTTCTTTCAAGCGCCACCATTTAATCCTCTCGGGACCACATCGCTCGACCCGTTTGGACCGGAGCTTTGCGATCTTTAGCGTGCAGATTAGTGGGCGATGTTGTGTGGCAACTGTCTCGTACGGCACCGTCTTCGCGTCCGTGATGAGCCCAATGTGTCTAATCAGGACAAAGTATATCTGCGTTCTGGCACTCCCACTGTAGAAGCTGATAAGGTGGGAGTCTCGTTTGCGAAACTTCGTATTCACGATGACCAGGTTATGGGCCTCTGCATAGTCGAGAATTCTTTCACCATCGGCGTTACGTGACCCATAACCGAAACCACCATGACAACTGTAGCCGTCTTTCGTAGCGCCTACGTGCCCATTTAGGTCACCAGCAACAATTACGACGTCTTCTGACGGTATCTCAGCTGTCTTCTCCGTAAGCAGGGACCAGTCCCTGGATCGCTCGGAGCATCCCGTTCGTGGAGCATAGGCAGAAAAGAAATGGTACAGCCGCTGTTCGATAGCAATAACGATCTTCATCAGGCGGTCATCGAAGCGTTCTACGCTTGCTATCGAGTCCCGGAAACGTTGAGAGACTATTACAGCCACTCCGTTGGTGGTTTTTGGTTTGCCACACAAAAGGGCTTTAAGCCTCGACCGATGTCCCTTGACTTGCAACTGGACCATCTTGTTTCCTGCACAGCACACAGGTCTATACGTCTGCGCTCCAGTGCCTCTGCCAGCTCACATGAGCGCCCCGTCAGCGTTCCAACATTCAACGTTGCTACGCGGACCTTCTCCATGTTGCATGACTTTTGAACTAGCCTGGTTGCCCCCCGATGCCGTCCTTGCATCAGGGACCCTCGCATACTTTCCACACTCGCCGGGCCATACGAGTGCGCGTCGGCTCCCGCGGACGCCGTAGCATTGATTCGAAATTATGGTCATATTGTACATTGGGATGTGACTTGGGTGTTCATATAGCCCACTCGTCGGACTTCTGCACATCTTACATCTTCCACATCATATTTTGATGGTGTCTGGAAGGCTCTTTTTCCCAGTGACTCCGCCTCCAGACTCCGCCCTCAAGGCCAGCCTTCCAGTGAAAAGGAAGCTGTAGTACGAAAAAGCATGAGAATCTTTAATCAACTGCGCGGTTGAGGGCGTAGCGCTGAAGATGGAGGCAATTGCGCACGTACAGATAGGGATTCGAATGAGGTTCTATTCAGGGCAGTTGGCATTTTTTTTCTGCTTTTTCTTCACTATCGAGTTACTCAGAACCTTGTCGTCTATATGCGAACTCCTAGTCCACTATCTGTGATGGCGAATGATCGCGGGCTTTGCCTTTGCCCGTTGACCCTTTGCTGACTGCAATCCACTTTCTTCCGATGTTTGGGGTGCTCCCGAACCGTTTCATAAATCTATGAATTTAGCCGCGCACACCTCCGCCCTTGCCCCGCCCACGACATGTATGTCCCACGCTTCTCAGCCGGCGAACCTCGCTGACGTTAATCCACTCTTTGGTGATTCTTTTGGCTCCACCCACCTCGGCCCTTGCCCCGCCCACGACGAGTGTGTCTCACCTTCTCAACCGGCAACCCTCGCTGACCTTAATCCACTCTTTGGTGCTTGGGATACCCTAGAACCGTTCTGCGAATATTTTTTTGGCTCCGCCCACCTCGGCCCTTGCCCCGCCCACGACGAGTGTGTCTCACCTTCTCAACCGGCAACCCTCGCTGACATTAATCACTTTTCCGGTGTCTGAGTGTCCTAGAATTTACGAATATTTTCGGTTGGTTACGCCCACCTCGGCGCAGTCCCCGCCCACCTCGTCGCAGGCCCCAACCACCTCGGTGCAGGCCTCGCCCACGATTTGTCTGTCCTTTGCTTTTCACCTGGTGACCCCTTGCTGGATTCAATTCACTTTTTCCGGTGTCTAGATTGAGGGCCAGCACCGAGGTGGGGGCAGGCCCCTTCCCTCTCGGTGCTGGCCCTGCCCGTGATGGGTGTGTACCACACTTTTTATGTGGTGACTCCTCGCTGAATTCAATTCACTTTTTCCGGTGTCTGAAGTGCCCTGGAACCGTTTTGAAAATATTTTCGTTTCGCTCAGCCCACCTCGGGCGGGCCCCGCCCACTACGGCGCGAGCCCATTTCCCTCGGTGCAAGCCCCGCCCGTGATGGACGTGTTCCGCACTTTCTACCTGGTGACCCCCCCCCACTGACCTTAACCCATTCTTCGGTGTTTTGAGTGTCCTGGATTTTTGCTTATTATATTCGTTTCGTTTGTAAAAACGAAATATTTTCGTTTGTTTCCGCCCCCTTTGGCGCAGGCCCCGCCCACTTCGGTGTAAAGTAGACGAAGCTGAGGGAACCAAATACGTCAACACATTTTCGTTCAAACATAACGTAAAGACCTACACTGGTTTGAAAACTAGGAGATTTTACGACATTTTTTTGTAAGAGTGATTCAGCGGATACCTGTCCGACGCGAATGATAACAAAAATGAAAAGTTTTGCCGGAAGCGAGTTTTTGAGCTTTCATTGTACACAAGTTTGTTCAGTCATAAATTACAAAGCAGGTCATTCAGATCGTAGTGCGATTTTCAGAAATGGTTTGCTGCATGTTGTAGGGGTCTATGCACACAAAAATAAGTTTCGCTTTTGCCTATGCTTCTTGGAAATGCCAAAAAAACAGAGTGAGAAGTTTGCTGAAGCAGAGCAATTATGAGCTATTTTTCTAGGGTCTTTCCTGTTTCTAATGTTGAGCATACATAACAAATGAGATCTTCGTCGACCCGCATTGTACACAACACAAGTTAACGTGAAAAAAAAACTAATAGATTGGCACACAGTGAGGTAGCATTGAAGTTTCTCATGTGATCTCGCAGCACTCCAGCCCGCACTTAGAGGGAGATCCGTAGCCATGTTTGCGCCAAATGGCCTCGGCGCCAAATGGCCTCGGCGCCAAGTATAAGAGTCAGAACCGTGATCAGAGTCATTAATAACCCCTAACATGATAAGAGTCATTGATAATTCCCAAGAGAGTTTCAGCAAAAATTTTCTCCTCGACTATGGTGATAGGTCTTGTTGAATTGGTGGCTCCCAGTATCCTTGTAGAAGTCGTTATCCAACTTAAATACCTGGACCTTTCTATTTACTAGTATATACACTCGTAATTAACAACTACGAAATCAAAAAAAGGACTACATATATCGCACAATACCTACACCTGAGAAGGTAAAGTGGAGCCAGCCCTCCTGTATGCGCTGATTGGGTGCCACTGCCAACCAAGTGGTTACTCCATTATCACCAAAACCTCCAAAAATTTTTTTTGCTGAATGTTCGTATACAGGGGTAACTGGTGCCCCTAATCACGATTCTGACACTTATTTTATGCGCCGAGGCCATTTGACGCCAGCATGGCGCTTAACAGCCCCTGCGTGCGGTTGACAACGATTTCAGTGCAAGAATGCTCTTGCAGCAAATCGGCTAGGTTGCGCCGTGATCAAAAATGAGTGTCGTACTCGTGAGTAGGGCATCGAATAACCCTCACAGCCTAACTTTCAGCGAGAATTCCCCTTATAGTGTTTTGAGAACACAATAATTAAGTAGGGTCGATTCGAGCACCATTAATGTACAGAATGAGGGCTGGAATGTCATATATTCATGTTATCCCTTCATCATGCACGCAGGAACACAATTAGAGGGTAATAAAAAAATGCAAAAGTTTATCCCAAACGGATACGATTCACAAGCTACCGCGCGGATCGACAGTCCATCGCACTATCCACTCCACGATCAGTCGATCACGCAAGGGTTGCTGCGGGAATTATTGTAGTATCTTCACTACTTCTCCCACGCCACGATACGTACTTTCTTCTATACTTTATTCTGTTATCTTTTCGATGCGTAGTTAAGCAACACCTCATAAACTATGCATGCTCAAAGTTACAGCTAGAGCAGATCTCAATAAGATGGTTAGAATCGCCCTTCTTTGCCAAATTTTTCTCACTCATCTTTAGGCGTTCCCATAAACGCATAGCAAAACGAAACCCATTTTGTGATCCTCATATGTACCCCTACGCAAGAAACCATTTCTAAAAACAGCGCGACGACCTGAATGATCTCATTTGTTAGAGCGTGGAAGCACATGGACTGATGAACTGGAGGTTTGTCTTCTCAGAAGCATGAAAATCACGTTCTAGGTTCATATGTCGAAAATTCGTCTGTCGGGGACTTCGGTTCGAGAGTTCGCTCCAGCTGCAACGTGCCCTTGCACTACAATGCCTACATTTCAGTCTAGAAACAGCAGAAGGTTTTCAATATACCTATCCATTTCAGATAAACAAGAACCGAAGAGCAGAAGCATTGACCATCTATGAATTGCGTCACCTCGTCTCCCTTCCCGAACCGCAAATTGGTAGAAATATGAACCTGAGGGATGTGACCCAGTGTGGACCAAACAACTCTCTGAGCTAGCTGATGGCTATCACTGTTCGCATCTAGACAGCCCCTAACCCGTGACTATGCTGCAGCTTCAGTTGCACTTCATTATCCTGACATAAATTTGCAACTCAAGGAAAATACCGTGCTCTACGGCGACGCAGAACAGCATTCCACTGAGCTTGTCACTGCTCTACCCATTACTGGCATCTGCACATACGACCCCTCCTCCCTACCGACAGGTCCCGCAAAATTTCCACGTTGCGGATTCCACGGCACACTCTTGACCCTGCTGGTAAGACAGACTTGCAGCGGCATCTTGCTGGGCAGAGTTTCAACGTTTGTGGTGGTCGGTTTCAAAGTTGGCGTGAAACTCTTTCTTTGGGTAACCACCTCGTATGCTTCTTCTGGAAAATAGCAAAAATGTGAGCATTGTCTCGTTATCCTTAGCTCCCTGTTTCATACTGATAACAGTGAAAACTAATGAGAAATGAGAGCACCTGCTTTCTGAATTTAACACCGTCGACTTCACACCGGCTAGCCATAGCACATAACTCTTCCGTTAAAATCCGCATTGAACCAACGAATTTGAGATGTTGAGCAATAATATCGGAGCTTCCACTCATGTTGTGGGAGGAAAGCTAAAAAAGAGTATAAGTTCTGGTACTCTAAAAAGGTCAATAGGTATGCAATCAAATTATGAGAAACGTTGTAAAGAATTCATCAAGAATTTGCAGGAACACTGCTGGTATTGAACTAAATCTCATGAGACAGAGACAGAGAGAGAGAGAGAGAGAGAGAGAGAGAGAGAGAGAGAGAGAGAGAGAGAGAGAGATCTCAGTCGAAGATGCTACTCGCAGCGGGACATATACAGCGTTTTCCAAAACTGGTGTCAGTTGCTTTCACAACCTGCCAGAACAGCTGCTTCAATTCATAGCTAAGATGTCAGTGGAATAGCGGACGTTGGAAACATTGTTCTACAGCGTTCGAAATTCGAGGTTGGCGTAAAAACATGTGTGATGGTTAGCGTTTCACTGCAAATGAGCAGCAGCATTTTTCACTCCCCATGAACGCATTTCTTGATACCCAAGTGCATAAGTATCAAAATGTAAATTGGGAGATTTTCTCTCATGTGTGTTCGGGATCAGACACACTTCTCACCTCTTCAGCCCGTCAGGTTCGTATTTTTTAAAAGCAAGAAAATACTCCGGCACACATAGGCATGTTTCGTTTATTATTGAGCCTATGAGCAACCATTTCTTCCAGTTGAAACATCTTTTCTGACACCTCCATATTCACAGATCGCATCTTCATCGTTGTATACCAGTATCGTGCATATAGCAACAGAACTATGAGGGTGATCTAATTCTCTTTGTTTTTACCAGCGAGCCACTCATGCGTTCTTCACTCCACATTACGGGAGACGAATTCGGAGAACTCGTGGCGCAAAAAAGATTCAGCGCTAAGCGTAGAGCATACTGACAGCAATATTGTCGCTGAAAAGTTGACAAGCGCTTTATTTTCGGTCAGTAAATATGGAATGTTAGCTATGTCCGGATTTTGAATTTTTTGAAACCTAGAGAACTCTCAGCAAAATGATCTCACGAGAAAATATTGATAGAGTGTGATGGGCGAAGCATTATCATTCCGATTCACCAGTGTTTTACAGGCTTACTTGCAGAATAATAACTTTACTGTTGGTATTAGTAGGTTATTTTTTAAATGAAGACCGATGTACTCATGGCAGTTGATGTGTGCACTCACAGTTTCTTCAGGTTCCAGCATTCCAGAACGATGATCGCGTTACACTCTACCAAAAACGCAGGAGTTCCGTTTTGAGGTGTCAAATTGGAATCCTGCTGACCCTTCCGAAAACAGCCACTATTTTTTTATATTCTCGGACGGTCGACGAAGGTTGATGAGCCTAACTGAGTATAGTATCCGAGTTAAGAATGTAGTTTTATTATAATAGGCAAAGTATGACAGCGCAACAACGCCATTACTTTCTGGCCACTGTTTTTCGCCTTTACTTACATTACACTCTCCCTCCAATAACTGCGAACAAACCGGCCGCGACCATATGAATACTTTTCGAAATACCTTTTGTTTCCCCTGTGAAGCCCTATCCTGCCAGGTAGTGCTGAGAATTTCGATGCTAAACATCCGCTTATACAGCTCGGTGAATACGGAGGGATAGTGCGGCGTGACCTGTCATCTCATGCTCGAAGTTTTTGCTGGACGCCCGAACATTGCAGTGGAAGAAGTGTGCCTTCTCTTGTTTAGCATGCAACGCGCAGAGGAGCGATCGAACTGAATGCAGCAGAATTCGTCGGTAACAATAAGGTTTAGTGATGGCAACCTCATGCGAATAATTTCCTCAAACACCCACGGAACATTTTCCCCTGAGGATAATATTCAGGCCTTGGTATTGGGATCCCAGGTTCGCCGCGTCTGAACATCAAGCACTTCTGCGTATGAACAAGCCATTTCTCAGCCACTAGTAATCGAGATGTCGAACCAAGCGGATGCTCTTCAGAGGGTCAAAAAGCTCATAGATGCATTTCTCAACAGGTGGCGCCAGCTAAGCCCATGAGTAATCCATGCTTCATTCTCCCATTACTTCTGAAGGCGACGAGGATGGCCAACAATTTGGATATGATAACACTGGAGCTTCCCTGCCAAAACCACCTACAGGGCGGGGACAATAAAAAATGACACTTTTCTCCCTTGACTTTCGAGGCGCTATAAGTTACACTTGATTGAATTCTGATCGGACCTTTTTACTACCATATTAAAGAGCATATCAAATACTATCATGACACTCCGCCACAGCCTTCTGGACCACCGCCATCGAGAGATTCTGCCACGCAACCATGGTTCGGTGCCTGAGTTCAGCGAGATCGTTGATTTCTCCGCCACTGTAGACCACCCTATTGAACTCCGCCCGAACCAGGTAATTGATGGGGTAGACTATAAGACACACTTTATCAAATTCTGACATTCCTACCACCATATTAAAGAGCATATTAAATACTATCGAGATACCGCCACAGCCTTCTGGAGGAGCGCCATCGAGAGATTCTGCCACGCGACCGTGAGTGGGTACCTGAGTTCAGCGAGATAGTTGATTTCTCCGCCACTGTAGACCACCCTGTTGAGCTCCGCCCGAACCGGGTAATTGAGGGGTTTAGGTCAGGTGACCTACTTAGATATTCCATCTTCAGGTACTCAACGTCCTTCCATTCCAAGTAGGCGAGAGTTTTTCCAACGCCCTTCAATTTCATGTGGTGTCACCCAATCCTGTAGCAGTACAAAGTTTCCAAGAAGGTACGGGCGACGACATGAAGGGAGGATATTCTTCTCGAGTTGCTCGATGTAACCGCCAGCGCTCACCTTCAGTCCGGGGTCCACGAAGAAAATATATCGGTCTTCCATTCCAGGTACTCGGTCCATACCATCACCCGCGCCTTGGCGACTGCGGTGAAGATCGTGGCGACGTTGTCGGAGCTGCTCGATGTTGGAGGTCATCCAGATCGAGAGTACTGGTCTCCAGGTAGCTATCCATGGGTGACTCCATACTAGAAGTTTCGCAGCTGTTTGGAGGTGACATGAATTCCAAAGGTCTTCTCCAGTCAGGCTGCGACTGGAGATGACTTCATATTTTGGTGTACATGAAGGTGATGGGCGAGAGCCAGCTCCTGCTTATAGAGGAACATCTTGGGTATCTTCCGCCCTGGTACTCGTATCCACGTCCTCTGTCTGCGAAAACTTTGCTGATATGTGACTCGGTCGAAGTGTCTTTTTTTATTGCCCCCCCCCCCCTGTATACAAAGTCGGGGAACCTCTTCGATCAAATGCAGAAGAGGTTCCGTTCCCATTAGCCGACTCGATTGTGTAGCGCTCAAGTCAATGTCGCCATTTTCACACTTGCAGAACTGCATTTTTGCAGTGCTGTAAGAAACAGGTGACAAGGGAAAGATACCAACCCGCCATGGCTTTTCACGATGAGACGTGTCCCTATACATAATCCGCTAAGTATGTCCTTGTGTGTGTGCGTGTGTGTGTGTGCGCGTGCGTGTGTGCTTGTGTGTGCGTCTGTCAGTCTGTCACGAAATTCGTTG
>MU912219.1:0-34988 GCA_036418165.1 Cooperia oncophora | reverse complement strand
CGACAGTTCCAAGAAGTATACACGGCATACATGGCAGGACGGGAACATCTGTGATAGAATGTGATAGCACCTGATAAGATTCGATAAGGGGCCTGAGAAGGGGAGGGTGACCAAGCCCATAGTGCGGGACACAGTAACAGTGGGACATTGGTTCCAAGGTATGATATAGGACGTGGGACAGGAACATCATTGATGGGTGACAGGGAATGATAGCAGCTGATAAGATTCGTGAAGAGGCTTCAAAAGGGGAGGGTGACCGAGTCCATAATGCGGGTCACACTAAAAGTGGGACATTGGTTCCGCGGTATGGTGTAGGCTATGGGACACGAATGTTATTGGTGGGTGACAAGAAGGCCTTGCAGCTGAGTGGATTTGATAAGGGGAGTTAGAATAATAAGGTAACCTACTCATAACGCGGAACACAGCATCAGCTAATCATTACTTTCAGAAAATGATATGGAGATGGAGATGGGGACACGGCAGCTGAGGTGATAACAGCTGATAGGGACTGATAAGGAACGTTGCCAATGTTGTTCAGTCAAATTGCTAAAGCCTTTTCCCTACCAAATTATAGTTTCAGTGATGACATTGATTACGGATGACAGGACCTTATTAATTGATAAGAAAGGATAATCTCATTACCTCTCTCATCACTATACCCCCAAGTATCAAAGGCTCAGTGTGCATACTTTTCCTTTAGCCAGCACTTCCCTGACAGCCCTAGAAAATGAACTTATCCTTATATATAATGTCGATGTCGACGAGCGGGGGAGGGGAGGGGTATGTAGTTCGCCTGAAACAGGAATCCCAGGGAAATTCGAGGAGAATCGAAAAACACTTCAACGAGCGGATCGTCCTATGAAAAAAGAAGCATTTCAGTTGTTCTGTGCCTTACTAGGTTGATAGGTGGAACATTCATTGAGCGGCCTAACGTTTCGACTCAATCGTCGTCTTCAGAGGCCTGAACATGTTCCAAGTTCTAGGTTCACAATCTACCCCACCAAGCGCCTCGTCGAATCTAGCGGTTCCGACGTAGGGTCAGGAACACTCGAGAAGACGCCAGTACCGCAAGAAGCAGACTCACCAGTTGTTGCACCATTTAAGCGGATAGGTCCGCAGCCACAGCTGAGCGCTGTTAGTAGAGAAATGAGGAATCCTACAGTGTCCCCATGTGATGACATATTGTGGAGACGCACGTCACGCTCTGTCATTTTACAGTCCGTGGGGTATAAACGGTAGTAGGTCACTGGTGATGGAAGGACACTCAGCTAGATTGTTCATTCTGGGTTTCGTAGTGAATATCCAGAATGCTTCTAACGCTTTTCTAGCTGAAAGTTCCGTCTCATTTGGCACACTGTTCTTAATTTCCAATTCCAACCCATTATGGTCAGCAATCTTATGCTTCCCGAGAGCAGTTGTAAGAGTACTACGCCTCATGCTAGCAAGGTGTTCCTCGATAAGAATAGCCAAAACCCTTCCTGTTTCCCTTTATATATGTAGAGTTACATTCCCGACATTGGATTTCATATATTACTCCCAGCTGCGCACAGTCACCAACCTTCCCGTGTGGGCATGTAACACAATTCTCTGATATGCACTGCTTCTCGTAGACCCTATTACGATCCAGCAGCTTTTTGATGTTCTCGTTTGAAATATTTACCAAGCGAGAACATCGAAAAGCAGATGGAGCAACCAACTGAACATCGCCCTGCAACTCGGCCCTGAATATGCTCCGTTGAAAAGGGAAGCGTTCATCGGTAGGCATTCTGGTGCAGGTAGGAACGAAATCTGCTATTTCACGGAGCGATTCACGTTGCGCTGGATTAGCCGACTACACATTGTATCTATCTACATATATATTCTATGAGCGTCATGGCGCGAGCTACAACGCTGCTGCAAATAGACGCGCGTGCTGAGTTGTGCGGGATCCTAAGCCTTGCTCTGTCTGTTACAATTCGATCACTACAGCGCCTCATGAGCAGCCCGCTACCGGAAAAGTTCCCTTAAAATTATGGGGCCGCCTAGCGAAGCCAGGCCAGCTCGGCGAAGCCCGATCCGACTGGTATCCCTAGAAGCGTCTTCTGATGTCAGATTCAACTTCTGAATCTGCCAGAAGATTTTAGAAAGGATCTACGGACCTTTTCTGCTATTGTGCTTAACCATTGCGACGCGCCCCCTGCTCATACTTTTTGCTCATAAACTACTTGTGACACACACACTTTCGTGGTTCGATGGCGCGGCAGGCAGGAGAAAAGACTCGTAGCAGTGAGATTTAGGTTTGGGTTCCTGATGCACTTCCTGGCTTTGTTTTTTAAAAGAATGCTAAGCAAGCTCAAGCAAGAGATCAATCACATACATGTTTCAAACACACGAACCGAAAGATTCCCTCATCCTCGATGAATCGCAGGGTGACCTGTTTGGGTAACGCAGGTTTTCGACATCTGTAATCGTTTCTTCCTCGGCAAACACACAATATTAGCCGAGAGTCTTGCGACGTACGCCCGATAACAGAAGAAATTTCGGCACTATTCACCCTTTACGGCCCCAACCATCCGGAATCGAGCCATTTTCTGATCGACTTTTTTCTCCGTGGACGGATTTGGCCCAAATGTTGTCTCCTGGGTATTTCGACCTCCTGAAAACGGATATGACGTTCGCTCAGCCCGAAACTTCGTGGCGCCCGCGCCAAAGGCGCCTTGATTTGGGGGCTTTTGGCGCCAGCGCCTGTAGCGTAGGCGTCAGGTTTCGTGCCTAGCGGATGTGACATTCATGTTCAGAAGGTCAAACTACCTTGGGGTACAAATTTTTAGCCAATTCTGCCGACGCAGAAAAAAGACGGTCAAAAACTGGCCTGTTTCCGGAAGATTGGGGCAGTAAAGGGTAAATAGTGCCGAAATTTCATTCCCGACTTTGGTGCTATCGAACCTAGTGAGAAAATTCGGGTCCTGCGATATTGTGTCAGTACTATTCCGAAAAAAGAGGAACATTGCAGAAGAGAGCGCTGAATGACAACCTCATGATCAAATGGGAGCATAAATAGCTTCGTAGAAGACGGATACTGATCTCCTCTGGTCACCTGATAGACGCGATGACGAAAGTTCCCTCAAAGCTAGAAGCAGAGTTCCAATCACTTTTGGGGATGTGGAGGTCCTGACAGAGAAGGTGTTAAAAGTTCTCCCTGTCTTACTTATGTCCATTTGTGCAAGTCCATAGCATAGTATGCGTCTGGTTTAGGTGAATGAAACCATAACCTTCCATCGATCAAGTGCAAAGAAAAGACGCACATTTTCGTGCGTGAGGAGCAGGTTCCGCTTTGTTTCTACCGAGTACCAATTGCGGAATGAAGAAAACTTGTGAAATTAAGTAACAGCTTGAGGGATTCACCTCTACTGCTTTTATGAGTTCTTCTTATGTTTCAAGAATATTAGGGGAAGTTCAAGAGGATCGCTCTGCCCGTCTCCGGAGCTCACCAGGGAAGGTCAATAGGTCGCCCTGGCCATTCGTGATGTGTCGCCCTGGCCATTCGTGATGTGATGCATATCGACGTGAACGTCTCGGGACGCTGAACTCAGATCTGCTGCCAAAATTTGCCGAACGATTCTCTATGAGGAGTTACGGGGGGGGGGGGGAGGATGGCTCTAGCATAGCACTCGCCGATCCTCCTTTGCGTAGCTCAAGTTAAGTTCGAGTACAGACAGTCTCAGGTGGTAGATGGTGTAGTGGATAGGCAAGCTACTTCACAGATGGGATGGGAGGTCATGGGTTAGATTCCTCGACAGGTTCGCATTTTTGCATTTTTTCAACACTTCTTGTTCGAGTTCAGAGAATACTTTTATCCGGTAATGTGTCGCTTTCAAGACTGTTAGGCAGTGTTTACCCTTTACTGCCCAAATCACCCGAGATCAGGCCAATTTTCGACCGACTTTTCTCTTCGTGAGCAGAATTGGCTGAAAAGTTGCCTATTACGGTAGTCTGCCCCTCGGCACGAAATCTTCTAGCACCCGTGCAGTCTGAAACCGCATGACACATACGCCACAAGCGACCATCACATGCTTCTTCCGACACCGGCGCGTGTAGCACAGATTCCAGTCGCTTTCGTGCGGGGCTCTGTGCTAGGGCAGTTGGGCAACTGGCCGAAGCAACGCACTACTCTTCCTGATTGCCTGTCATGGAAATCCTTTCCTTTGCTGAGGCTCAGCCTTAACAGAGAAAGGGCCTCATCTCAGTGAACAGTTACAGACGCATGTTGCGCAGTCACATTACCCCTTTTTCTCTATCCCGAACATTCTCAACGCCCCACACAGATGGATGTTCGTGTTTAGGAGGGCAAACTGCTCCAGTTGAAAAGTGTAGTGATTTTGGTGATTTCTCAACCCGAGAAAATTATCGGGCTAGAAAATGTTCATCAGATGTTGTTCATTCGCTTGGCAATGTCCAAAGACTCCACCGTGATGTGGTAGTATTATTTCCACGGACAAACTAATCTTTCCATATCGTCGTGAGCAGTAAATCTGAAAGAACTTTTCACTTCAGTTCACTTTTCACTTTAGTTTTTTAGAGCAACAAAGCGAAAGTTATCTGAGACGACTCGGGCTAATTCTTACGTTGTTCTGGGCTTATAGAGGAGATGTGGATGATTCTACAGACTGCCTACGTCAGGGTAGCACCGTTCAATGTGTCTATCACATCAGCAGACGGTGAAGTGCGATCCTAATTTTTTCTTTTTCTTGGTTTCAAATGGCATATACTGCTGAAGGATGCGAAGTAACGATTCATGAGCTAGGGTTTGCACAAGTAGGAGGGTGCCGAGTAGTCAGCAAGCCCGGAGAGCTCGTACAATGTGGCTGTCTACTGTCATGGAGGGGTTTCGCGTGAAGTGTTCTCAAAGTATTTCTTGCTTCTTCCTCTACTATTAGGTAATCCCATTCAAAATGCTGAGACATGTAGAGGAATGGCAGGAAAGCAAAAGGGGTAGGGCAGCGGGTTACTATACCATTTGGAAGCTACTACCTTAGCTATCTATATCTGAAATTCGGCAGACCTAGCCACGGAAGTTCTCTAGAAATTGAAAACAAAGGAAAGTGGTCAAAATCAGCGCCAGATTTTGGAATCAGGCGCGTAGATGCGTGTTATACTGTTCTCAAATGCGAGCTGGAAGATCTGGTTTAGGAGCCTTAAGAACGAAGAAAGGAAAAAGATTTGTTGTTGTGAACGGTCCCATAATGTTCAAGAATAATGAAAAGAAGACAAAATAGAGACACAAGAAAAAGACACGAGAAAAAAGGATGAAGTCAAGCGCCGAATGTCTGATGACAGAGGATGGACGGCTAGACCTTTGTCGAGCTCGCCCGTGGATCTGACCTTCCTGCTGCACCACTGCCCGAGTTATGTCTGATAAAGCGGATGGCCGAGAGGTGTGTATGGGTACCTGGATTTCTTGTAGAAGCACGAACGCAGTACCGATTCTATACCTGTAGGAGTAGTGTCCTCCGCCTAAGATGTCATCCACAACTGAGAGAACGCATCCCGGCCCTAAATGCAATATGGGTGGTCTTGACCTCCGAGCCAAAACTCACAAACTCAAGTTCGTATGGATGCAGCTGAGGAGCCGCCCGAATCCTGCCATGACGAGTTACGTGGGCCCAAGTGGATGAACATCATAGTGAAGGATTTCTGCAGTGTGGCTGTCAAGCGGCTCTATACAGGGTACACGTCCTTGTCGGTGTATATTGCCTGTTCTTCGACAATCAGAACGACGGATGCATGGTACCTCACAACTACAAAAGAACCACCGTTGCTCCACATAGTGGCAGACCCCGAGTAACTGTATTACAGGGCGGAGATAGGATACAAACAATACTGAGACTTGGGTTCAATCGCCTCATTCGCCCAACACAAAGGCGTTCGATTTCAACTGTTCTGGTCAATCAAAGGTACTCTCCGATGGCAAACGCTTCAATTTTTTGTCATTTGCCGAGATTGGCACCAACAGCAATTTACTCGCACTTGTTGAAAAAACAAAGGTACCAGAGGTCCAGGCGCTATTAGGGCACTGGGAGCGGGTCATTGGTGATGGAGGGATCTATTCAACTCAAAGCCAAAATACTACGCTTTTTATCTGGTTTCCTCTTTGTTTTATGTGAAAAAATTTTCTGCACTTTACGTGGAGAAAATCTTCCGGCGCACTTCGCACTTCACGCCCAGGCTCATGCGCGGATTGGTTCCCACGGCGTGCGATTCGCGTGCGTCGTGGCTCCGCCCCTGCGGTCGTCGTCAGTAGTACGTTTCGGCGGCTGGCAGAAGGAGGCTGGTGGGTTTTAACCGGGTAAAGCGGTGACAGCGCCGAAGGTGGAAGGGGGAAGTTCACTCCGAAGCTAGAGGCAGCCTGAGCGTCGGCCATGAGCCGGCCGTTGTCCCTCCCCTGCTCCCCGACTGGGAGCAGCCTCTACTCCGGCCCCGACGAGGACATCGATGATTGCATGGAGCAACGAGAAGCACCGTCGGCAGGATGGCGTAACAAGGGGCGAAGCTGTGCCAGCCTATTGTGTAACTAGAGCGGCAAAGCCAAGGGGGAATCCGATGCGCAGGCAGCTATGGAACGAAGCCCGTTAGATCGGCTACTAGGGAGAGAGCAACTATTTTAGTGAGGTGAGTATTTTGTGTTAATAAATATGTGCATTTACAATATGTAATTGTGTTTCAATGTCTCCGTATTGCTGTCGGTTCGTATGTGTTATTGTGGTGTATTGCATTGGTAGTACGCTTGCATTAGGCCATGTGTAAATAGGGTTGGATGCCCTGGTCCTTGTCGTCTAGGCTGTTGGGGCGGTGAGTAGGCGGTAAGATCCCATAGTTCCCGAGGGGTGGTCCCCTTCTCCTATTAGGGGGCGCAAAGAAGCGTAGTGGACCCGATGGGGAGTCCGACTAAGTCGGCGCACCGAAAGTTTGAGTGAGTTGACCACCGATGCTGATCACACATACGGGAGTGGTGCAGCCCTCCGCGACAGGTATCGTCTTCAAACGGTGAAACTGACAGTGAGTCTTTTTCACCGCAAAGGCATCTTTTTGAGGGTTTTCTGACATGATGTTAATGTCTGACATGATGACAATGTTGATAAATGAATAAATGTTTTACCTATCCTCCTTAAAGGGCGCAAACGGTTGACACCAACATCAAACAATTAACATGCCGAGGCGGCTAGAAGAGAGATTTCGAAGGACACTAGCGTATTCAACGATCATAATCCGTGTTTAAGGGTCCAAGTACGACTGGCACCTGATAGATGTCTGCTAGATACTTAATGGCTTTTCAGTTGAAAAAGAACAAGTAGTACAGGCTCTGAAAAGGCTGACACAAGTTTTTGGAGAATTCGTTGGGAAACTACACATATGGTCTGCACAGTGACTTGGTCGAAAATACAAAGTTTGTTTCTAACATCAACATCTTCAATTTGCGGAAAAGGCACGAAGTACCTTGGGTGTAAGGCTCCAGCGAGATTTCACTATCTAGAAATCGTATAGTGCTACTGCCCGGAAAATCAATGAATGGAAATTCCTGTGAAGGATGTTGCTGAACACATTGCACTCATCAGTCTCATTCACTCAGCACTTATCCACAGGGGGGGGGGGAATTCCAGGTCGTGCCTCAAAAAGGCATCCGCGTCAGAACCCAAATGTTTCACCGCGGAAATGTGGAAGTAAGTCAAATGAACTAGTTTGTGAATACTCTGCTAGCTGGTTGATTCCGCAAGTTCTATGGCCTAAACCACAGTTGACCGATTCTAATTCTTTCAAAACAAATCTATTTGCCTGTGAACACTTACCGAAAACGTTCGCCAACTTACCCTAGAACTTAAATAGAGCTAGAAAGGACGGTAGGATCTGGAAACTGTTCACAAATAACAAAACCTAAGTTCTTAAAGTTCACAATCATACGATGTCCATGCTCCACACTTATGGCACGAAGAAATCTGCTCGATAGAGCCACAAAGATGGTTGCTGCGAAGTGGCAAGGTTCTCGGTTGGGAAGTGGTAACAACTGGGTCCCCCGTATTGCAGGAAATTTAATCAAATCACTGCTAAGTTACCTATGTAAGCCCTTATTCCGATATTTTTTTGAAGTTTTTTTTTGAAGTAGCGAGCAGTACTTGTTATGAAGCGTCGTGCAGAGGATAGTTGCAGTGCCTTCAAGACGGCATCTCTTCGCCTGCAAAGGTGGTTTCGACAATGTCATTAAGTTCATTACAAACTTTGCAGTCACAATTCATTATTTGTCTGCAAACGCTATGCCCAAATGTCTTTCCACCTTCTGAACATTCTATTCTTTGATCGCAAAATGTTCATTGTAGACGAATCAGGAGTTTTCCAATTAGAAACTGTCTGAATCGGAATCGGAGTCGGCAAGGGCATCAAAATTGATGGGAATGAGTCTGCTTTGTCTAAAATGTACGTAATATATATGTAAATTATGTTCCCGGCAAAAGGGGCGTGGTTATCTAGGGGCGGGGCTGCAGTGGGATCTACTGTTGTGTAGTTCATGCCGTGGACGATTCGCGCAAGACTGGCAGCAACGACTGCTTCGCAGAAGAATGCCTTACTCTTTAGTGAAATTATCCACGACATACCAGCAGTGTTTGGGAACTGCAGGAAATCGTGATATGCGCCGCTAATTTTCTCAGTGCTGTCGTGGATCCAGACTGTGCACTCAGCAATCAGCTTAGGCTGCGCTCACTTTTTGGGAAGCGTTTACCAGCGAACACCAGCGTCCACCAGCGTTTTGAGGTCCGTCGGCACCAGCGATTGGGAAAGTATACATAATGATCTAGCAAACGTCAGCATCCTCCAGCGCCCGCCACCGTCCAGCAGCGTCCACTAGCATCCACAGCGACTAGGAAACTATGGATATCCCAGCGAACTAGCGTCCATCAGCAACTGGGAAAGTATGGATATCAATCTAGTGAACACCACCATCCTTGGCGCCTAGCAGCGTCTAGCGTCAAGGAATGAAGAGCATGGGGAGCAGGAGGGCAGCAGACTGCTGATAGAGTATGAGGAAGTAGGATGGAGCGGACTAGGCGTCTGCAATTGCAGATGTGCAACCGCACCGTTTAACTGCAACACAGAGTTATGCAGTTATGTGCGGTATTGCCTGCCGATACTTTGCCGGCAGCCTGCTTCCCTCCTACTTCGCAGTACTCTCCACTCCTTGACGCTGGTGGATGCTGGAATCGCTGGAGCGATATCCATATTTTCCTAGTTGCTGGCACTAAGGACGATCGAAACGCTGGTGGTCGCTTTTGGACGCTGCTGCAAAGTTCCCAGTGAGCGTTGGTTTTTAGGATCAATACTCTTAACACTGCTTATCCGCTATATAAACACGCTCACACAAGAGATGCAAAACATTGATGGACTCTCCGCGTTGACGGGATTTCTCTCACAATGATAATTAGGAAAACAATATAGCGACAGTTGCAAGCGAATAATCGCAATATCACTGTGTCTGCCCCAATCTAAGAATGAAGACGTATGAACTGGCCCTGGTACGACCAGGGCACGCCTTGTGATCATCACAAGGGGGGGGGGTCGTATTTGGCCGCAAGGCAGGGCATAGCGCTTCCTAAAAAATACGACCCCTCCTCCTCCAAGTAAGGGTTTTGATACGACCCACCCCCCGTCACGAGGGTAGAAACGAAAAGAAGAGCAAGGATGAAGAAATTGAATAAAGAAGTGGGCATTATTGAACGATTCCTATCCCAAGAACTCAAAAAAATTTTCGCTGAAACTTTGTCTATCGATGTTATTCGATGTCCTGATAAAAAGTGTGACATCGCTCTCCATACCAGCACTATTTAGCATCTCTACCGTGCAAAGAGTCAAGGATAGTCGAATACAAGCGCCCTTTAATCGCCTGATCGCGTCCGCATCAAGAGAGAGTCCACCACGAAGTAGAATCACGGTAAAAGCAACCCTTCTCAGTACAACACTCCATTCCTTGATTACAAACAAATACCCGCTGATTCCGGGCGCATTTCTTAATACTATGCCGACCACCAGCATACCTAGGAGACTTGGCAGGCGACATAGTTGTGTGAAATATCCAACAACAACCCCAAGGGATACAATAACTAATAACGAATAAATGGAAATGGCGTAGTTGTTTGACGTCGGAACAGTCGGCGGCTCAGAAAGTGACTTGTTGTGCACCGAATTTTCTATTATAGCATTGCTAAAGATGAATGCAAAAATAACAAATACAATGTAAGCACAACAGCTGGAAACCACAAATGAATAGAGAGCCGGCAATTTTGTCTTCGTTCTGATTCTGATGATGACACAGTGGTGATTCCACTCGCTCTGCAGTAGAATCCATATCAGGCTACAGTACTAGCACTAAGAATGCTAAGTACGAAACATGGTGAAGCTCAAGTGTTGTTGTCAGCTCAAGCTGTCGAAGTGCGTTTGAATAGCGATTGCTCGCGATCCCGCATGCGAGCAGTGCAATTCCCACGCTAATACAAGCTTATTGGAGCGCGTCATTTTACGACCTGGGATCAATTTTAAGCCAAACACTTGAAAGTACCCCTTTTTTAAACACCTATAACTTCGTTGAAAGTGAAACTCTCGGAGAGAGGGAAGTGGGAATGAGTAGGGCTAGGTTGGCTCTTGTTACTTGGATTGAACGATCTCTGAAACATTTCCTTTCTAGAAAGTTTCGCCGTTGTGATCCTCTTGCGATCCTTTTGTACATTTCCTTTCTGGAGAGTTTCACCGTTGTGATCACGTGGGGCCAACCACAAGTCGCCACGCTTTGAACACTCATGGCAAGCTTCATACATGACCTTCTGAGAAAAAAAAAACTGTGCCCGACGCACGAAGCTTTTTACTTTCCAGCACAACTTTCATTTTATCGCTGAGCCTGCTATTCGAAAAATTTCCTTGTGATCATAAAAAAAACCACTCCCCTACGGCCCGAAAAATCAACCTAAGACATTTGTATGCTTCTAAAACGCATGTTTTTGAAAAGGATACCAGGAAATAGTTCATTGGACGCCAAATGGCATCACCTCTGCATTGCGCCATGCATAGCGCTTTCACGCAGAGCTATTGGGAAGGTACAACTTCCCGAAAGGGCTTCCTTCGTCAGGTAGATGTGGTTCCACGGTCAGAAAGGCTCGGAAGTGTATTTTCATCTGTTTACTAGTTCATGGCGGATATTCATTGGCGCGGGGGTGGTGTAGTGACAAGTGGCGCGCTTACCACCACACCACGCGATGCCGGGTTCAAATCCCGGGTCGACTTTTGCCTGGCCAACCAAGCGCTTCTACCCTCCGGGGATGGTAGAATGGTACCAGATTCGCCTGGGAGGATAAAACACTGATTTGTACTTCGGCTAGACACCGCAAGTCATTGTATAGGCCACATCGCATTCAATAAGCCACTGCGATCCTGAAAGGAAGTAGAATGCGTGCCGCATCCCACAAAGGCGTTGATCAACGGCGGAGACTTTATCCTTTATCTTCTAATATTAATTCATGACGTCGTTGTGGGAGGCCACATCATATTACCTGTCATCGCCCGTTTCCCATTTCTGCGCTTGTAGGTTGCTTCTTTCTTGTGTGGGTCTCTTCAGAGGTCCTTCACATGGACAAGTCTTTCACTGCACCCTCACTTCAGAAAGGTCCCCGGGCCTACAACCCCCCCCCTCCTCCCTCGAGGTCAAACACGACATCCCCCCGTTGTGATGGCGTGCCACAACGATGGCGTGCCCTGCCGCGAGGAGGGGGGGTCGTATTTGGTCAGTTAATGGACGCACTACTATTTCCGACACTTGAAAATGAATGATAGTCTAATTCTGACGACCTCCCCCCCCATCCCCCCCGCTCGACGGCTCCGTTCAATGAGGAAGGACAGAGGGTGGGAGGGGATCGTACCAACTCCCAAAAAGGGTGAGGGGGTCGTATTTTATATGGAATTAGGGAGGTCGTGATTTTCAGAAAACGATCATAACGCGATGGCGTGCCCTGAGTACGACACCATCCACTAGAAAGGGGGAGATTTGCCAAAATTCGCCGGGAACTGTTTCGTTCAAATATCTGGGGTGTTGCCTACAAGGCACGCGGGGTCCAGTTGTTCTCGAAGAAGAGGTACGACTAAGAATCAACACGTCGCGGTTGAGATGGAAGGACGCTGGCGAGCCGTGTAAGAGATGCACTCCAATTCGTCTCACTCAAGGAAAACGAAGGAAGGAATACCAAACGGTGGTTCGCTCGACTGACAAAGTACGGATCTTTACGCTCACTGGCGCAGAGTACGGAAGCGCGGAACGCCAATTTCACGATGTGAAGAGGTGGGTGCATCGGTATCGGGGTACATCCCATGAACAATTTGATTAGACAACAGATGAGCGTTACGCCAATTGCAGAAAAGATATGAGAGAGGTGCTGTGGGTAGCTTCCGCTGCTACTGCGCACCATTCCAGAGTCGACGGCCACTGAGCATGAGGAAGCGCAAAAAATGCTAGCTCGATGAGGTCTACACGAAAATGAAGGTTGTTCGCTCAAGCAATGGTGACTCACTACATTTTGCTAAGTGGTACTCATCGATACGGACCCTGCACCAAATGGAGAAAGAAGAAATTCCCTTCTGCACCACACAGTAAATGTAGTTTTCTGTGGTCGTGAGTGAGCCATGCGTAAGGTTTAGAGCAGCGATGATGTCCTTGTATGTGTTTCGTTTACCTCAAATAGAGCAACTCTCCCTATATTAGTAGTGGTGGCAGTACATGCTCCAAAATCGCTCATGACACGTCTTCCGAAAGCTGCCTGTTAGTGATCTCACGAGCTGAAACTACGCAGAAATACATGCTCGTTTTGAGAAGAATAATGTCAGCCTTGCTTCAGGACGCAAAGGTTTCATTATCTCTTTGTGTCGGCTGAACTCCTTTCCGTAGCGTTACAGTTGCGTTGCATCTATTTTTATGCATAGATTCGACGTCAGCTTATCGAGGCGAATCGGTGCAGTGATAGTCAGTCACAGGTGCGTGACTGTTGTTCGATCTTTTTGTTGGAAACACTGGTATTGAAGGAAACTTCAACACCACCGGATGATATCAAACATTTCTACGAAATTTTTACGTTAACACTGCATTAAGTTAAGTTTGCTTCAACGTTCATTTCTCCCGCTATATTTGCAGGTGTGCTCAGGAGTGAGAAATAATTGGGCACGCGTGCGACTTATATCCACGTACATGGGCATGTGCCAAGGTTCATCGCTCGTGTAAGAGATTCACAAATATAAAACGTAACGAGTCTTGCCATGCACACATACTCTCAAGGAAAAGAACTTCACCTGATTCCCTGAAAGAAGTGCCTCGAGTGATCTTGCATCGACACTGCTAATGTTTTTCGGCAACCGATTCAGAACGTCCAGAGCAAGCATTGGACATCCATGCGCCATGTGTTCGGCAGCAGTTCGGAAATATAGCCTGCAATAAATTCATAACGCTGAAAAAAAAAGTAAAATTGGGGCTGTTTCTCTTAGGAGGGCGGGTGGGGAGGGGGAGGATGGGGGGTGTGGCTGGAGCCATTTATGTAATACCAGTCGGCTCGCCGGCTAACGCCGGCGCGCCTCCTTCTGATATGGGTCGGCTACGCCGGGCAGGCGCCGATTCGCCGCGCGTATCTTCTTTCACATAGTTGTGGAATCAATTGATACCCACTTTCGATCTGTACTCATGGTTGAAGTTTCTTGACTAATAACATCATTCCTGCTATACTGAACGCTATTACTGAGTATGGAGTGGTTGTAAAAGGCATTGACCCTGTGCACAGACGAGAGAATAGCTGGGGAAGGAGTGAGTGGCAAAGCCTGCGCTTTCGGCCAGCTTGGGCCGTATCACAGAAGGAGGTGCGCTGGCATAAGCCGGCGAGCCGCCCGGTATCCAGTACCTACGACGACAGATATTTAAGAGTATGGCTGCTTACGCGCTAAAACGCAGGAATAATGAGTACGTCATGCGCTCCTTCCACTGGGGGCAGGTCTCACTAATCACAGACACACACGACTCTCGCCATATGTTTCTCTTCCCCAACAATTTTTTTGACCTCTTCACGCAGTTCCGAACCTCTTGCCTTCGGTGCCTATGCTGCTCGCAACCGAGACGCGGATCCTTGACTCTCCGCTCACTTCAATGCATGCTCCGCCCGTAAAGGACGTGTCCATCTCACTTCAATAGTTGCACATCTCTGCTCACATTTTGACGGTGTCTGGAGCGCTCTGAAACCGTTTACCAATTTTTGTCTGTCTCCGCCCAACTCGGGCTGGCTCCGCCCACGACACGTGCGCCTCGAATTTCTAAGCCGGAGATCCTTTGCTGACCTGAATAAACTTTTTTTCTCGGTCTCTGGGATGCTCCGGGACCTTGTTGCAGAATTTTTCGTCTGGCTCTGCCCGCCTGAGGCTCACCCCGCCCACAACATGTGTGCCTCACATTTCTCGATCGGCGACTCTTTGCTGACCGTAATCCACTTTCGGTCTTTGGAGTGTTTCACAGAATTTTTCGTCTGTCTCCGCCCACCTAGGACTGGCACCGCCCACAACATGCACTCCCCACATTTCTCAATCGGCGACCCTTTGCTAACCTGAATTCAGTTTTTCCCAGTCTCTGGAGTGCTCTGGGACCATTTTGCAGAATTTTTCTGGCTCCGCCCATCTCGGGCAAGCTCCGCCCACAACATGTACTCCCCGCACTTCTCAATCGGCGACCCTTTGCTGACCTGAATCCACTCCTTCCCGGTCTCTGGGATGCTCTGTGACCTTGTTGCAGAATTTTTCATCCAGCTCCGCCCACCTGAGGCTCACCCCTACCCACAACATGAGTGCCTCAAATTTCTTGATCGGCGACCCTTTGCTGACCTAAAGCCTCTTTCTTATCGGTCTCTGGAGTGCTCTGGGACCAAGCCACAACTTTTTGAAATACTCAGCGGGCGGGTCTCAACACACCTCGTGCATAAACAGACTCTCCCCAGGTGTTGCCCTCCCACACCGACTTTTTCTGCGATTTCTACACTCTATCGGAAACCGATTTAGAGGATTTCTTGGGAAGCACCGCCTACCTCAAAAACGCCCCGCCCATTTCGGGTATGTCTCCCTGACTAGTCTGACAGCCCCTTGGTAACATTACACCACTTTTTTTCCAATCTCTGGGCTGCTCTAGAAGCGAGTTATAAGTCTTTTCTGCGGCTCCGCCAACTTTCGGCGCATGCCCCGCCCACTGTGGGCAGAGCTTACCATGGAGCACGGGTGCTATTTATATCTTGTCCCATGCCCTACCCATCCCCACCTTGATCCATCCTCTCCAAGTTGTTCTTCAGGTCGAAACGAATTTCCGGACAGACAAATAAGCAAACAAACAAAGAAATCAATTAAACAAACAAACACAAGAACACAAACAAACGAACAAACAGACGAAGTACATTATATATAGTGAGTGATGGGTGATATTTATGTGAGACGCATGAATGATAAGAAAAAGTTACGATAAGGTTGCTTCATACCTCGCGACGTCGATGTAACTGACGCACCGACGAAACCGACGTAATGGGCGACTAATGATAACAGACTAAGACAAGATACGTGTCGATCCGACGCAGTCGAAGTATCCAATATAACTGGCGGCAGAAGATTGGATACGTATCGAATGACGCCGAAAACGTCGGTTATGTCGATTACGTCAGGTGTGGCTATATGTTAGAACGATAAGTATCTATACTTTTGTTGCTCATCACTTCGGTTTCCTCGATTACGTCGGTTACGTCGGAGACACTGTCGTAAGGTCTGGCAGCGTAATGGCGATGATGCGAACGATATGATAAACGAGAGAGAGATACCAGTTCCGTTTTGTGGACCAAACTTACACGGAGAGGTTAATTTGGTGCGAGCTTCTCTGGCAATATAATAAGGACCTCGGTTAGGACTTTAATTGACATACAGCTTTATCTCCACGCTTTAATAGATATTGTTGAACTTTGTACGACATCCAGAACATAAACGAGTGTGGCGAGGAAGTTGGGGAATTGCACAGGTCTGGACAGGAAAGGAGCACCGAGAAGTGATTCACCCTGCCTGGAGTTCTGTATTTTCTTCTACCAATCCTGTCATTTCGCTCATTTCCAGATGCGTTGCCTAACTAGGGAAAATATCACATCAGTCCACACGCAACTATTTCTTCATTGATGAAATGATTTTGATGGAATATTTCCGCTTCATCTCTCACAGCGTGAATTTATTCCGACGCCTAGACCGATTATTGAATTCACGAGGATTGGCAATACAATGCGGGAAAAAAAGTCAAAGTGAAAAGTTTGAGAGGGGTGGGCTCCAGTTCAAGAAAAATGAAAATGAAATTTGCAACGATTGAGCAGCGATGAAATCACCATAATGGACTGCCTCCTGATGGAGAATCACAAGTGAAAGCAAAAAGAGGGTTTCAGGGAGCTTCCGACGTGGATTCTGCAGGTTAACTGTCTAACTATTCGACCAAGCTACCACAAGTGCTTGACCCAGTGGCTTGGTTGTCGTGCTGCTATACTGTTGACTGTGTTGAAAAGTGAGAAGGGGGAAACTCCTCCGGAACTTTGCGGCCAATTTCCCAATGAGGGCGGCTCGTAGCTCTTGAATTTGATTCCTCCGTGAATGCTAGATTAGATGTTGTCCCGGCGACCTGAACACTCCGACTTTGGTGAATATGACGTTGCTCCCATAGGTCGATGTTCAATGAAGATGGCAGTGAGCGAGCTCTACTTTAATCCACTGATTCCCTGAGTTTAACACTAGTTTTTTGAACCGAAACTCATGATTCAACCCTAGTACACTCAGCGTTTTTCTGACAATGCATTAACAAATAATGTTTCATGAACGCATTGAACTTGGTTGCGAAGTTGACGCAAGCGGACTTGGAGTCAGCCTGCGAGTGGTGTCTGATGCGTTCGTCCTGGCGAATAGATATATCAAATATAATGTAGCGGTCTTCGCAACACTGTGTTGTGAGATGTGATGAGATATCCTGACGAACAGAGGTCGTATACTCTAACGGCCTTCAAAACGCTGATTGCTCTTATGTTGCGAAAATGATCGAGAATAGGTAGCATCGTGCGTTGCGAAATCTTCTGAATACTCGGAAAAGGCATACCTTCATGCCGACATTTTCATATTAATGACAACTTTTCGACTGTTGCAGGCTCATTCTTCTCCCAAATCACTGAAGGAAGCAGCAGTTTGTTTTTGAACCAGAAAATAATGGCGTAAAACTTCTCAAAACTCCGCCAATGTAAGCAGTATGGTGGCCTTATTGCTGCAGCTAGTCGTCGCGTAAAAAAAATCGAACCGCGCGCCATCTCACGGACAAATACCGCTGCTTATCAACAACACTGATAGATATGACAGATTGTGTGAGAAAACGTCATGCGCGTAAACCCCTTTGCCCGAATACTTTTGAGCGCTACTACGCTAATAAAGGATTGGATTTGGTGTATGAGAGAGTCCCAGGCTCGTTCTCGGCATTTGGATGTCGAATGCGACTGCAGACAACGGCGGGATAAGCCGCGCTCATGCCGTAAGCTCAGGTACAGTCAAGATGGCTACAGTACCCCCCAACGGCAATGCCCACATTGGTGTTTATAGATAGGCTCAGAGATGCAGTTAGGTTCCTGCCTATGTGACTCATTCCGTCACCTTGTTAGCCTTTCTTCTTGGAATTATCCTTCCTAGCATATCTCATATCTCATGTTTCCGAATATGAGCTATCAGATGGCTATGACTGAAACACAGGACAAACACCACTAGGCAGCGTATGTCGCAAAACGCGAACAATCACTTTGTCCAGTTTTTTTGAAAAAAAGCTTTCTAGAGAGAAAAACCAAACAGACGAGTTTAAAAAAACAATGCAGCGTGTGTCGACATGTATCATGTCTAACATACTTCCTTCTCTAGTGATCGACAGGAGTCACAGGTTCCATCCAAGTCTCAAGCAAGCATTAACTGAATTGTTGGGCTTCAGGTCTTGAATCTAGAATGGGCATAGCAGCAATTTCTCAGCTTCACCTTCAAGCAATTTCTCAATTTTTGGTGTAGTATGACTGAATATCTCTGCTACTTTGATCGGAATCCCACATAATAGCGAATATTGAGGGAACAATGGAAAAATGACCCCGCTCCTGACAATGATTCTGCAAGTTAGCCTTCTATAATGCTATGCTACTATAGGTGCTGCTTACACTGGCTTCTTCGACGTGCTGCTATACTGTAGACTATGTTCAAAAACGGTAGGAAAAGAACCATCGCAACTTTTGCAAAACTTCGTTAAGAAGATGAGAAATGCAGATTTGATCTCTGCGTACAGAAGAATTCAGTTCACTGTTTGAAGCCGAGCTGAATTGTTGCCCTTGAAGACAGTTCATAAAGGTCACGGATAGTTGCTGTTCAATTATAATATAGTAGCTGAGAAATAATTCCGCAAAGAAGAAAAAAAGCAAGAAGGGTCCTCAAGAACACCATAAACAAATTTGCTCCCTTACAGTCACACTGCCCTGCACTCTCTGTGCAACCCTTGGCTCACAAATCGCTTTTTCCCATCCCCCAGTAGTAAATATCATTCAATACAAAGAAACGAATACGGAAAAAAAACAAAAACACAGACGAAGAACTCTTGACAAGAAGAAACTTCCAAAAACTCGGTGTTCGAATCAAGGGTTACGTTAGCGTGCATCTTTTAGTGCGTCGAGCTTTTGCATCACGAAAACATCATTCGCCATTTGCGCGTTTTACCTTGCGAGATGGGTTGCAGTTGACTGTATGTGCTCCTAATGAATACAATGTAAAGGAGACCAGAATTACATATGGGCACTGGTCAGCAAAAAGAACATGCAACGCCGATTGATGCCCCAACAAAGAACAACTGAGCGGCCCTCCGTCAGAGGGCATCTAGCAAGTAGGCGGTCCAACGGTCCAACTGAGCGGGCGTTAGAACTAGACTTTTCAGCGGCTGTAGCACGCTCCTCGCTCGCTGTGGAGTCGCGAGAGTAGACACTGTTAGCTTGGAGAAGGGGGGGGGGGAGTGGACTACCTAAACAAGGAAGGACGACCATGAACTACTTGAGGTGGGGGCTGTCTTTGAGTGAACAACTATTAGGATGTTCGGAAGTTATGAGAGAATACGGTCATATTTTTCAACACGTGTGAACATCAATGAAAGCGAAAAAGTAGTAGGGAAGATAGCGGTCCTTCTTAGCAACGACGTCTCGCCACCGATTGGGCGAAAGGAGGAAAGCCTTGCATAAGGAAGCCGGCGAGGCGCGATTAATTCAGCAACCATACGCTTGACATCCTGACGGTTGTTAAATACACTTAGCGCGATAAAGTGTTCGGGTAATTGGTGCCCAGTAACGAAGCAGTGGCCCATTTGTAACCCCCAATGGAAAAAAACCTCGCGAACACCCTTAACACAGACCTCCCTTTAGCAGTGGGGGCGGGGCCTGGACGAGTGTGGCGGACGTGGCTGCCAGAAATCGATGCGGCAGCCGCAATGGCGATCCTACCCTCGAAATAGGATACTTCAAAGGGACGGAAGCAGCTCGGGACCGGACGCCTCGTCCACCTACCGTCTCAGCGAGCCTAGCGAACCTTGTGGAAATCGCTATAACTTCCTCATAGCGCCATATTGAGGGATGAAAGTGCTATCATCTTCGTCAAGGCGTAGAGGGTTCCAAACAGCAGGAATTCATTTTAAGGACCACTTTATCGCGGTAATTGTCTTTAAACATCTTGCCCTTACTTAAAGGAATCGCCCACGGAAATCTCGTGTTTCCTTTTCGTCGGAAAGCAGTACACTGAGCTGTGTTCTACACGAGAATAGCAGAAAAAAGAAAAATAACTGGTTCATTGCATAGGAAATTTCAAAAAATCCATTTTCATATTCTCCATTTGAATTCCCGCCGTGAAACTCTCACAATTTCTCGTTGCCTACATGTGTCGCCTGGTGTGTCGTCAGAGGAAAACTTGGCGTCCAGTTCACGCCTCCATCGATCGATGGTCACTCAGCCACAACCTTTTTTCTTTTTTCGAGTTTCCCTACTTTCATATAATTTATGGTGATCTATAAGGTGTTTTGCTTTCTTGAATATTTTCCTACATTCACGTGCGCTTTCTTTTGGATTCGAGAGCAAAAGGTAGATATTGCCGCAAAGGGGATATGGTATGGATCAAAACAGTTTCTCTGCCTTTTGTAGGAGTTCAGTTGCCCACCCGAACCTTTCGTACAAAAAACTAAGTGCTTTCTATCGACATGAGTTCATCGTGTACTCCTAGAACATTTCCCTTGCCCCATCTTGGACTGCGCAGAAAAAGTACTGTTTTGAGTTCACTTGTTTCACATCCACGTGGAATGTTTCAGATGACGGTTATGATTTTCCTCCCTGCACATTGGCGCAGTGGTAGACTATCTCGGTGTAGAAACGTGCTAATAACCAACGCTGTCCTCGTTTTCCATCGAAAGGTTTGGTCTTCACCACTTTTCTCAATATCACCCCGCTCACGCAGGGCAAACCCGCCGTTTTTTGAGTTGGTGAACCACCCTGGCTGACCGCAGCGTGCTCTAGGCTGCCCTTGTGAGCGAGACGTAGAGAAAAAACGGAGTAGTCGTCGACGTTTCTTCACCGTCACAAGCGTATTGAACGCTGCCTGAAAGCGCGTTGAGGCTTTTAGTGCTATCGGATCGCTCGCTCGAGTCCGAGGATCGCATCATTTCTTGGAACATATGTGTTGTTGAATAAAATGTCCTGCTTGGATGGTACACACACCACACACCATTATATGCGCAAACACAAAGTCAGGGAACCAAACACTAAGTCAGGAAACGAAGCCGTAGATGATGTGGATGCACAGCAAACACAGCATTTTGCGACAACAGCGCCTGGGTAAGGCATTGTTCACAGTCTGCGCCCAGCGTTTCTCTGGAAAGCTGTTCGGCGAGAAACTTTCGATACTTATCGACTGGCGATTACGCTAAGTGTGGTAGCGAAATAGCTTTGGTACGTATCGACGGGCATTTTACCGAACCGCGGCGTTTTCCGCCTTCGCGAAACGCTATCTCAACCATCCTTTCGTTTTTTCGCCAGCGAAATCACTGTCGCTAAATCTGCACCCGGAAAATAGCCGGACGAGTTTCACGGGCGCAAATCGTCCACTTCGCAGTGGGACCACGCGTCCCTTTAAATTCATTTGAATTAGGATACTTCAATAAGAGCGATTTTTTTTGTGCTGATGAAAGTGGACACTGGTTTACCGGTTTCGTGCTTTGTCAAGCACATACTGCTTTTGGCTTTGTGGATGATTAAGAGTGGCTCCCACGTTTGTACTCGGGGCTGCTCTCGTTCTTCTGCAGAAGGGGGTGAGAGGATACAAGTAAGCGCGCTATTATGTTGTGGATTATAAGGGTCCTGGTTACAAGCATGAATATCTGCCAATGATCCTAAAGGAATATTCACGTTTTCACGCAGCTGTACCCTTCCCCATTACAGCTGCATTTAAAACATTGTGAGTATATTCTGCTGGAATTCGTTTACCATTGCAGCTTGTGAAGCATTGCGAATTGCAGTATGAATCTAGATCTGACAGAGATTTGTTGTTGTTCTCCTGAGTTCAGCAGTTCTTTCCCTCAAGAACTCCCTAAAACTGAGCGAGTCAAAAGTTCCTCCAAGATAAATGTCAACGAAGTTTTCGCGTGGCACCCGACGGGACATAACCTCTAAGACAGAAGATCACTTGGTGTGCTCAAGTTGCACCTCAGGTTTCATGCTTCCTAATCGAAGCAGAGACAGATCTCAAAAATATTAACTGTAATTACGCTCAAAAGCGGGCGGTCGTTTGGCGCGACCACATTACAGTTGACGAGTACTGTAATGTAATGCCTACCAAGTTGGAATAATTTATCGAATCCCTGAATTATAAGGTTTTCGCGAATTAAAGGTCTTCCGAAGCCGTGCATGTTGCCTAGTATCCTCATTATTTTAAGCCAAGTCTTCTTTTAATGAGCAGTTAGGGAGACACCCTGGTTTGGAAATTCGGACAAGTTGTTTCACGTAGAAGTCGGTTAACCTGATATGTTTTGACGTGTAGGCGACAACAATCGCGCTAAATGACATACACCCTCTTTTGAAGTATCCTAATTCAAAGGAGTAAAGGGACGCGTGGTCCCACAACGAAGTGGACCACTCTTTTTTCCGGGTGTAGGTTTAGGCGACAGTAGCGAAATCAACACGCATCTACGCATCCTAATTTTCGCCCCACCGCCGAACCGCGGCGACTTGGCGAATCGAGCGGTTGGCGATTCTCCGATCGGTGGCTATTTTTGCTTTTCGCCCAACCGTCGGGTTGCGGCTGTGAACAATGCCTAAGGTGCTCATGATCTTACGTAAATAGACGAAGGATAGCCGTGTATCGCACACCACTGGCAATCACCGTAGTCCCACGCCTGTTTTTATCCGCCCATGGAGCGCAACCACGTCACTTTGTGTGGCCATTACTGGTCTTAACAGGGATTCTTCGTCATGATCAAAAGAAAAAAAAGAGATCATCTCCTACTTCTGCTTCTTTACTACTGTCGGCACGGCTCTCCACCTCACTTGTGCATGTTTCGGCAGGTTTCTCGGCCAGGTTTCTGTTTCACAGACGGTGGTGCATCCTTATCTTTCTTTGTCTTCTCAAGTACAGGTCTTGATGTCTTCTGCAGTCTTCAGTTTAAGTCGTGTCAAAGAGTCCTTCCCACATACTTATTCCTTGTTTCAGTAGAGAGAAAGATCTTTAACATGGCACCTAGAAAGGGTGCTGCTCTTTCTCGTCATGTATCCCCAACTACCCTGACACACCGCTCGGCGCGGAACCGAGTGGAGTTCACACCACATGCGCTGGAGTCGAAAAGGTGATTGCTCGATTCGCTGAGGAGATTCAAAACGCCGGGTTGATAACTAGCATTCTTCGCCCATTACGCTCGAAACAGGGTGGAATAACATCTGTAGAAGAAGATACGGCGGAGTTTTTTGAGTTTCTGGGGTAGGAGTAGTGCTCGGATGCGTGCAGTTGCGTACGCCAGGGGCTACCGTAATGGTGCTATTCTATTCATTGTCGAGCCCTTTCGCGCCACTTCCTTTTTCACCAAAATCGAAGTTTACTTCCAGGTTGCAGCGACTAGCGATTTCTTCGTAGCTCGACCAGAGAATAGAAAACCTGTTATGGTACGACAACAGAAAATATCTCGGATGAAGTAGGATAATAAGTAAGCTAGTTCAAGACTTCAAACTGTTCGGTAGTATGTAAAAGAACTAAATTGTTTCAACCCACAAAATGGAGGCATTCCTGTTTCTAAACTCGCTTCTTCAAGCAGGAGATTCTGCCAAGCATTCACTTCGATCTCCCACCTTCAAGGAACACTACCTACGAGGACTAAGCTTGCATTCTTGCTCAGTTCAGCGGAATCTGACCCTCTTGAGGGTCACACATGATCAAAAACGAATACATGCAGGGAGAAAGTCCCTCCGAATCGGTGTTTTGTAGAATATTAAATATTTCTTACAACTCATGCATGTAGTTATTAGCATGCGTAGCGACACCTTTTTGTTTTCGGCGACAGGCGCTTGTCGCGAGCCACTTTATACGCCATATACCAGGGGCCTTCAAGCAGTATGAACTAACTAACTTTAGAGCAGATATCATGCCTGTCTGCCATATTTGCGGTGTGTGCCAAGGAGAGAGCGACCTCCGTCGTGTAAAGGCTAAAGATACATTGCTGCTCTTGTTGTGAATTATGGCGGAGAAGGATGAACTCAGTTGCTCGGATGCGCATGGGGTTTATAATGAATGCGTACGTTAACGCAAACGCATCTGTAAACGTCATTTGAGTGAAGCGATAAGTCACAGGGAGAAATAGAGGTCTCGTTTGCAGTTGTGTGTGGTAACAGTTGTAGAGAAAACTTGATATGAGGCTACCTACATCAGTGATGCTGTGAGGTCGCTCATCAGGTCTTATTCACTAGCTTATCGATTTTACACGCTAGAACGTGATTTTCATGGCTACACGGCACCACTTTACACAGTGCCGTGACTGCGGTGGAATTTGCCATGCATGCCACGCACTCTGTTGCGAGGGCCTTTTTGGCTCCGCCCCCGTGTCCAGCTGGCCAGCTGGACCAACATTTTTGGATGCTTGTTACTCTTCAACAACTGAACATTCAGACTCGGGGCTTTGCACATGGCCCCTGATAGGGAATTGTAGCGCACCCTCAGAGGATAAAGAACCCTCGGTTTTCCGTGAGCGATTCCTTTAAACCTAGAGAACGCCTGAAAGCATGGTAATCACAAGGACTAAGGTCAGGTGAAACGGAGGACAGGGCAGCCAGTCGATTCTGAGATTGTCGATTCCAGCTTGTTTCCTTCCGCATTCGCGTGATGTGGTCGAGCTTGTCCATGACGATGTGGAATTTCCCCGCTCTCCAGAGGCTCGGGAGGCCAGCTGTCGCAGTTGCTTCCAGAATACCGATGAGTGACACCAGTACGCTCAGGAAGAATCTCGTAGCAGTTGCAGCAGTTGGAGCAGAAAGAAACAAGACACTCCTTAGGGTGGCAATTTTGCTTTGGAATGGGCTCTGGGTTTCGATCTAACGGCAGCCACTTCAGTTTCCTATCTGGGCTACCTATAGTCCCTTCCATCCTCAGCAGTTATAAAGCTCGCCCACCGTCGTCAACCCTCACCGCACGTTCCCTTGCAGTAAGAAACCTCGGAATAATTCCGGGCAGAGCCGCGCGGAAGCCCTTCCTTTCAAGAAGGACGTGAATGGTGGATCGAGGAGTAGAAGTCGTCTTCTTCAATCCCCCAGACATTGAGCAGGGTGGTTCACATAGAAACCAGAACTATGGCAGTGTTTGACGAAAGAGGGCGTCTACATGGAGGTGCTTCATCGAGGCTGAACTCTCCTACTGCAAAGCGATCGTACCACCTGTAGCAGGCAGTGAGCGAGGGTGCACTGTCATCCACTGACGACAGTAACTCATCCTGGCTTGACTGGTGGAGCGGCCACAATCGTAAAGATGAAGTAGAAGACCTCCAATCTCGTGTCTGTCACACATTTTTCGAAAGAACTGATGACAACTAATGCCAATGACGAGATGCAATATCGAACATCTACCAGTTTGATCCTCTATTTTCCCGCATCTTGATATTCAGATTTGTTCATCGCCTCCAACATTTTTTTTAGTGTGAGTGAACGGAGTTTTCTCGAAACTTTCACTGGGCACCCGAATAATTAGCCGTGACTACGCAAGTTCTCCACATCCAACGACTGACCATCGTTAGATGAGGAGAAAATAGCATCACTGTCTGAAAAACACTTCAATTCCTTCTAGCCAATCGTAGATTAAATCGGCGTTCCCACCGCAAGAAAGACGCTCCATGTTTTCGTCTGCTTGTAGGCTTTCCCTGGAGCCTGAATCATGTTTCCGTTTGTGACTGTTCACCTTTGGAGATAAGAGATAGGTATTCCATGATCGAGATGCTCTCGGATCCAATTTATGTTGAAGAATTTATGCTGCCGCTATTTGTGATGTTTGGAAAGTAATCAGACGATGGGAACAACGGCAGGGAACAATGATCGTTATATTATTCCGCAATACCTACGGACAATTTTTTCTATCCGGCTACTTTCCATTCGGCTATATCCATATGTGTTTTGCCTATAAAATGACATGCAAGAGGGCAGCTGAAGTGCCCTCACATAAGGAGTAATTGCCTGTGAAGTATCATGTACAGTTATCCTCACATTTTCACCAGTTTTCTTGAGGTTACCTTTTGGGGGATGGGGAAGGGGGGGGGGGAGAGGAAAATCTCCACGGGTGAGCTACAAATTGTTTAACATATTTACATACGTCGCCTTGTGGATTCTTATAATGAAGAAAAAACTTAAGGGAGGCTCACAGTGGTGGGATCTGCATTATGCTGACGTTTCTACACTCGCTTCCAAAGGCCTGATAGCATTAGGAACTTCTCTGCATCAGTCCTCCTCAACACGCAGTGAACAGCCCTTTTAAAGGGACCTGCGGAATCGAAGTGAAAATTTTCGCAAATAAGGTCATACTTGTACCGTGAGTGAACGATGATTTGGTCAACAATCGCAGCTGCATGTACTTACAGAGATCGGATGGCCCAGTGGATCGCGTGGAGAAAGTTCGCTCACAGTTTCGGTTATCACAGTTTGCGCATACCATTGCCTTAAGCTGATCTACAGAGGGTAATATCATATGGGATGATCTCTACACCAAAGTGAGGAATTCAAACAGTGAAGCCACCACACTGTGATGATGCCTCGCTCATTTGAACCGTCAACCGTAACATTTGTCTCATAGCTACTTGATGCCTCGCTCATTTGAACCGTCAACCGTAACATTTGTCTCATAGCTACTTGAACAGAGTTACGAGAAGTGACAACCAATTTTTCTGGAACTCGCTCCGCTAGCAGTGGTCGGATCTTGGCAATTATCAGGTGCACTCAGTATACTTGAAATCTTATTCACGGAAAGTTTCCCCTTTCTCTGGAGTGTTTTGACCCGACTGATGGATGTTCGTAATGAGCGCTACCCAGGCGGTCTACACCTCCCTCACAACAGATCTCTCTATCTTATTTCAATCGTCACCCGTTATGACGTCCGTTTATTTTTTTGTAGCTCTTCTGCGGGCGTTCTGTGTTCCTAAGTCCGCCCACTTGCGTGCACGCCCCGTCCACTGAGAGCGGAGCCTAGCCTGACTTACGTGTGCTCCGTGAACTTTGAGTTATGCCCCACCCAAGTCAAACTTCACCCGTTCCCTGAGGCGATTTCTCACCAATCCCCGTTTTCTGGCAAACATACAAACAAACAAACACACACATACACAACACAACTTCTGCTTTATATATAGGGAAGTCCTCTTTCGCTCGTTTTTTCCGCAGTTGTACTGTTTCTCTTCAAGCGCATGAGGCCCCCCAGGGTCCTACCTCTCAACACCTTAACCCCATTGCACCCCATTCACCTCTCCCTTCCCTAAGCTGCTCCTCTTCACACGCTCACGTCCAGCCCCGAGCTGCTGGTGCACGCCTTTGTTGCGATGAAGATTTTGATCGCCACTAAAGGACCGGAAGGCGAGCAATGACTATTCTCAAAAACAAGTTTATAGAGCTAAAAAATCATGAAATGTTGACGCGGTTCATGTTCGTTGACACAGTCTTCTTACATAATACATCCTCTTCCGTAAACTGAACTGTCTTTTTAGCCTCTCTAGTAAAGAGAACTTCTAGTGGCAAAAATGCGCATGTTGGTCTTCCGAATTTGTTAGTGTTGAATAAACATAAATCATCATAAACTCTCCACCATTCCAACAAACGCAATTCAGCATGCAGGCACGATACAAAAACAATTTCACCAGAGCCTGAGCGGTTCTAGAAAGTACATAATTTGAAGGGGTCATTTTATTAAAATCTTGCGAGACAGCCGCTCACTTCAAAACTCTTGCAGCGACTTTTCGAACATCCCAATACCGGAACGAGAGGGAACCTTCCTATAGCGAACGAAAAGTAAAAAAAAAGGTGGAGCGAAATACAAATCAATATTTTACTACAGAGTTCCGCGATGTCGTAATGGTGACGCACACACAAGAATGATCTGTGGTGTTGGTTGGCGATTTTTTGGCCACCTTTTTACAGTGCCTCTCTTAAGTTTTTTTTCTTCATTATAGGAATCCACAATGCGACGTATGTAAATATGTTAAACAATTTGTAGCTCACCCGTGGAAAGCGTTCCCCCTCCTCTCCCCCCCCCCCTGTCATCCATGAGGTGACCACAAGGAAATTGGTGAACATGTGAGGATAACGTAGTGTGCATGGTACTTCACAGACAATATTCTTTATGTGTGAGCATTTCAGCTGCCCTCCTGCACGTCATTGTATGAAAAATTTGTCCTTAGGTGTTGTGGGACAATAGAACGATCTCCAAGTTTTCCCTACTTGTAGATTCTAGATATGGTAGTCAGCTCTAGCGAGAGCTTAGTAAGGAATCAGAGTCCTCGCGCCTGTTGACAGAGTGACCACTGCAGCATCTCCTGTGAGGTTGCATGCGCTGATTCACTGGCGGTACCGGTGTATCGTTGTGCTTTCTCGGCGTGTAATTTCACTGAGTTGTTCAAGGACCTGGCTGAGTTACGATGGGTTGCTCAGCTGGAAACGCGGAACAGGGTCAATGACAAATACGAAATATTTCTGTCCATTCTCCACAGTGCAATAGAACGATATGTCCCCTGGAGACTCGTATCATCTTTCAAGTCCATTCGGCTACCGAGGCATCTATAGAACATGGTGGAGCACAGAAAATGTTTGTTTCTCGAGGCTAGACGCTCTGGCGATTGGTCCAATCATAAAGAGTTCACGAGGGCATTCTTGGTTCATCTAAAAAGATATAACAGCAACATCGAAAAGAGGATCGTCGAGTCTCAGAACAGTAATAGCTTCTACGGGTACTTGAACACCAAAGTCCAAGATAGGAGGTGCGTCGGTTGTCTGAAGAATGGTAAGTCAGCCGCCTTCACTGAGCTCGATAAAGCAAATATGTTAGCCGAACATTTTGGGAAAACTTTCATAAAGGATAATGACACCGTTACTTCATTACCCAATTAAACTCGTCTCCTGTTACCCACGATCTTATACCACTCCCCTTTATTAAGAAAGTAGCTTGTTTTATTAATGGACCTCTCGCATACATTTACAACTCACTGATGAGCGGGGATGTCCCTAGGAGGTGGAGGCACTCTTTCATAACTCCTATTCTGAAATAGGAACCATCACCAGATCCTGGAAATTATCGACCTGTGAGCATTACCTCTTTATTCTGTAGACTGTTTGAAGAGCGCCTTAAGGAGCATGTCATTAAATATACTCTTGGGTGTAACTTAATACCGAACAACCAGCATGGCATCACCCTGGACGTTCCGTTGAAACAAACATGATTGAATGCCATGCTGAGTGGACAAAGACCCTTGATAATAATGGGTGTTGTGATGTCATCTATTTCAATTTCGCCAGGCTTTCGATAGGGTATCGCACGCAAAGCTAATCCATAAGTTAAAAGAATTGAAATTTCATCCTATTCTCCTTAACTGGGTTACCGATTTCCTCACAGGGCAGGTCTTTCCAAGTAAGGGCTGGGGAGTGCTATTCCGTCAGTAAAGAGGTTTATAGTGGCGTCCCCCAAGGGGAGTTCTGTCACCGGTGCTGTTTAACATATTCACTGCAGAGATTCCCAGCTTGTTTCAGGGACTAGGTGTTTCGTCCAAGATGTATGCAGATGATGTGAAAATTTACAAGACAAACTTGGGAAAGTCTGACTGTGTAAACCTTCAAAGAGCCATTGACCGGCTTAGTAACTGGGCAAAAACACGGCACCTTCCTCTCGCCCCGCATAAGACGCTTTGCATGAGAATTTCTTTGAATTCGGGAGCCATTCCTCACCCGTACACCATAGACGGTGTTGCCGTTTCCCCAGTCAACCCTGTTAGGAACCTTGGCTTTCGTTATTCCAACACTTTAGACTTTTCCGAACATATCAAAAACCGATGTAACTCTGCTTTTCTCAGGACGCTTCACATTTTCAAAGGTTCGTCCTCTACCAACAAGTCAGTTCTGCTTAAGGCGTCTAAGACATACTTTCGCCCCTTACTAGAGACGGGTTTTTTCCCACTAAGAAACGGGATGTCTTAGCCTTGGAGAAAGTGCAAAATAACTATACTCGTAAAATCCTTTTGCGAACAAGGAGCTTCCTGTATTCGAGCGTTTCCAAAGCTTCCATCAAGAACAAATACTTTGAACTTTCCACCCTCGAAACACGTCGGATGCGGATGTGCGCATGGTTTACAAGCTCATGTACGGGTAACATAAATGAGTTTAATATTTTCTTGATACACTAGCAAGCGTATTTTCTTGGTTTGATGTGTCGTTGTCTTTTTACTATTTTCAATGGTTTTCTTTTCGTCGTTCTTTGTTTGTTCTATTCTCTCACGTTTGCCTTATGCAGCGTAATAAACAACATAAAATGGTACCGCAAACCTAGCTATAAGAATATCCCGATCCACGCAACGTCTTCACATCCTGCAGCGGTAAAATGTGCTGTCATCAGGAACATGATCACGACTGCAACCAGGATTTGCACAGGCGAGGAAGAACGACAGGAATCAAGATCTCTAGTTCGAAAATTGCTAACGAGAATGGTTGTGCTGTAAGAGCATATCGTAGAACACCGAATGCCAGCCTTCGACATTTAGCACGCCAAGGGAGGCAGCGTTCAGACTTCGCGATCGTGCCGCTGAGCGGCGCGTTTGAACGCGCCGCCTAACGGCGCAATCGACTGCGCCACTAGTGGTAGTGACCGGTTGTGGAGCGACTGTGTTCTTTCATCCTTCCATACTGTACCACACTCTAGGAAAGGAGAGTAGCATAACAGAAATCTTCTACCGAATTCTATATCCCTCTGTTAAAACTAATCACTGTTTTTTCCGACAGTACTTTGATATCCTTTTTTGACCCTCTAAGGAGGCTTTCACCAGAGTATAGAATTTCCCATTTGTTCCTTGTTTTGACCTTCTGTTACCTAAATCTTTTGCCATTCTCCGATCATTCACACCTTTAGTTTGTTTGATGACCACGTCGTTTCGAGAATTATTTTTAAAAGCAGTTTTCATGAAAATGACCATTGGTTTCAAGGTCCTGATCAGTGTTCGCGCGCGTCGTGTTTATGTAAAATGGCGGTTCATCTACCGTTTTCAGAAAAATTCATCGCTTTATTTTTCTTTGTACTGCGCTCCGCAAAGGTCAATCACGGCAGCCCCCCCCCTTACCTCCAAATGAGGAATCATCAACGATGATATGCCCTAACGCTGATATATATGGTAAAGTATGAAAAGATGAAAGAATCAGTCGCTCTACAACCGGTCACTATCACTAGCGGCGCAATCGATCGGGCCGCTAGGCGGCGCGATCCGGCGCGATCGGAGCGGCGCGATCGCGAAGTCTGAACGCTGCCCACTCTTGTGCCTTCCTTTTATTTCCGATGAAATCAGCACTGAAATGCGTCGTGGTATTGTGAGAGCACAGTTGCAGGATGATGTTGTCTTGGTGAATATTCCCAACAGCAACATCAAACGCCAACTTGCTCGCAACAGACTGTACGACAGGCAGTGCAATACATCAGACTGCACTATTTGCCCATATGGAAGGGTAGGAGATTGTGAGAAAAACTGGGGTGATTTATCAACTTGAATGCAGGGCTTGTAGCAGCACGCAGATCGGGGAAACAGGAAGGGACTTAGCTATTCGCATCAAAGAAAACCTACTTGTGAAAAGGGATGATACGATGGCTACCCCTCTTGGGAAGCATAAGACTGAGGAGCATAACGGGAATGAGTTCGATGTTGCATGCACTATACTGGGGTACGAGACAGAGATCTCTTCCAGGAAAGCCTTGGAATCGCTTTCGATTTTCGCGAGAAAACCAAGGATGAACGGCCGAAACAAGCTGCCAATTGCAAATGAGTTCTTGTCGTTTGTATCAGAGTGCAAGCCACAGTAAGGGCGACGTGCGCGATGACAATTTTGATTTATGACACCTTATCACTGACACATAGTGTGAGCTAGACTTCGCACGGTGGAACCTCGGTGAGTAGTGCGCAGTTATTACCGGGTTCTCCGGAGGCGTTCGGGACACGACGTCGGAAACGCCAGAGTGGAGAGGGCGCTTGGTCGGGTAGGCGACAAATTAAAAGCTTCGAGCTACTTTCAGGCCTCTGAAGAAGACGAGAAGGTTGAAACGTCGGGCTAATAAAAGCTTCCATCTAACAACCTCGTTTGGCAGAAATAACTGAATACTCGAATATAACGATCAATGTTTTCTGCTGCTTGTTACCATCTCTGACTTTGCAATGTCTTTTGGGAAGGACCTCACAAATAGCGATAGCAGAACTTCTTGAACGTAAGTAGGAATCGAAGTCACCTGGATCATGGAATACCCAGCTCTCATCTTCAAAAGTGGTCAGTCACAGAAACAGAAACAAATATACAGGGGGGGGGGCCAAAAAAAAGTCATTTTTCCTCCATGACTTTCAAGGCGTTATAAGTTACACTTTATTAAATTTTTATCGGACATTTTTACCGCCATATTAAAGAGCGCATTAAATACTATAATGATACTCCACCACAGCCTTCTGGAGGAGCGCCATCGAGAGATTCGGCCGCGCGAAAGTGAGTGGGTACCGGAGTTGAGCGAGATCGTTGATTTCTCCACCGCTGTAGACCACCCTGTTGAGCTCCGCCCAACTAGGTAATTGAGTGGGTTTAGGTCATGGGGACATATTTCAATATTACATCTTCATCATGTTGCGAAAACGCCCTTCCATTCGAAGTGAGGCGGGAGTTTTTCCCAAAACCCTTCGATTTCCATGTGGTGGCACCCAAACCTGTAGCAGCACAAGGTCTCCAAGAAGGTACGGGCGACCACATGTAGGGAGGATATCCTTCTCGAGTTACTTGATGTAACCGTTACCGCTCACCTTCAGACGGGGTCTACAAAGAAAATATCGGTCTTCCCATTCCAGGTACGGCCGGTCCACACCATCAACCCGCGCCTTGGTGAATGGGGCGAAGATGAGTCCTGGACCGTAGCGACGTTGCCGAAGCTGCTCGATGTTTGAGGTCTTGCAGATCAAGAGTGCCGGTCTCCAGGTAGCTATCCATGGGTGATTCCATTCAAGAAGTTCCACAGCTGTTTGGAGGCCACGTGAATTCCAATGGCGTTCTCCACTCAGGCCGCGACTGGAGATGACTTCATATTTTGGTGTACATGAAGGTGAATGGCGGCAGCCGGCTCCTGCTTATAGAGGAAGATCTTGGGCATCTTTCGCGCTGGTACTCATATCCACTTCCTTTGTCTGGGCTGCGAAAACTTCGCTCATATGTGACTCGGCCGGAATGACTTTTTTTGGCCCCCCCTGTATAATGGAGTACCAGGGAAAGCCTCAAACAAACGTCACCTCACATATTCATGACAATGTTTGGAATCTGCAACCGGTCCGACTCACTTGTGTCCAGAGACATTCATGTGGGCACTGTTGTTAGCAACAGAACCATAGCCACTTGAGAAAATGCGGTTTCGCAACGAACAACGAAGGTTTCGCAACGCAGAGGTTCTGCAGTCAGGGAGGCTTTGATGTGAAGTAGATGTAAGTTCGTGTTTGAGTGTAGTTGTCTGACCGCTCAAGGAATTCCTTCTAAAACGGTCTCAGACAAGATAACAAGGCGAAGCTGTGGGATGAGATTCAACTCCACTTCCATGAAGCATTAAATTTTTGTGGGCTCCCGTATGTACGCAGTCTGTCCTTCCGCAAAATTCTTCAACGGCTCGATGAGCCAGTAGCTAGGGGGAAAAAGACCACAAACCAAGCCAGATGTATCAGTCTAATCTTTTGACCATGATAATGGTCTCCACTATATAAGAAGACTATTCCGTGCATTCCGAACCATAGCACTAGCAGCACTCGTAGCGGCTGAATGTGAGCACTTGAAGTGGAGCTGGGCTGGGAAGGGATTGGGTGACAGGGAGCTCAGTGGTGGGGGTGGGACACTGGAAGGACCTATGCGCCTGAAGAGAAGCACACCACAATGTGCATCAGAAACGTCAATGAAAATCAGAAAAAAAGAAGAGGGATCAAGTGCTAGTAGAGTTGCTAACTAATCCATGTAGTGATGTCAATTTAGGGTAATGTTTGAATGGGATGACACCCTCGCCCTCACCATACAGCTATGACGATCTGACCATCCCACTGAATATAATCCTCTTTGAAGTTTGTTGCGAACTCAAACTTTATAACTTTTTCAATTATTAATTTCACATACACTCTTCGCGCAACGAAGGTACTCGGAGACGCGCGTTCACGCAGCGGCAATTTAGGCTCCGCCTTCTAAGCCACGCCCACTTGCTGTTTGCGGAATTATGATATTTTTTCGAAATTTTTGCATTTTTGGACTGCCTCGTGAAACCCAGCCCACTATGAGAGGCTCCGCCCACTTTGGAGAAGACCCGCCCACTTTTCAAAAATGGTGCAAATCGGCAGTATAGAGCCTTGGCTTGCATGCTGGGGTCTCGTCCATCACTCGGAACAAATAAATCAGGCGAAGTTTGTTCCTAATGACCAGCAATACCCTTGCCATGCAAGCCATGGCTCTATACTGCCAATTTGCACCATTTTTGAAAAGTGGGCGAGGCTTCGTCTAAGTGGGAAGAGCCTCTCACCGTGGGCGGGGCCTTATGGAGCATTCCAAAAATACAAAAATTTTTGAAAAATATCAAAACTCCGCAAAAAGCAAGTGGGCGTAGCCAAAGGGGCGGAGCCTAGATTGCCAAAACCTTTAGAGAATGGGCGGTGTTGGCCATGTGTCAAAGCCCAATCGTTTTCAATCAGTGTCTTGGGAAACAGCAAAGAATATAGCAAAAATATAAGGTTGTCCGGAAAGTTCTCAGCGTCCTCCCTTGCGTCTCAGTAGTACATTCTAAAGAGAATTTCTTGCGCTATCTGATGGTATAATTGCCGTTTCACCATTGCTTAATAAACCACTTTTCCCAAGACTTTTTGCATGTCAAAAGAGCAACTTCAGACGACATTTTTCTTCAACAACAAATTGGGTCATGCATTTGAGACAGCTCGACAAATTAACCAGCTGTGGGGACCCCATAGTGTAGGAGAAAACACCGTGCGAAAAGTCTTGGGAAAAGTGGTTTATTAAGCAATGGTGAAACGGCAATTACACCATCAGATAGCGCAAGAAGTTCTCTTTAGAATGTACTACTGACCATGAGATGCAAGAGAGAAAGATCGGAAG
>MU912218.1:0-27425 GCA_036418165.1 Cooperia oncophora | reverse complement strand
ACCGGAGAATCATCACTATGTAAATAGGACAGGTGCTTTTGAATCCCCGTAATCTTGTCAAGCTTCTCTCTCAGTTTGTGCGTCAAGCATAGCTTATATGTAGTAGATTAGTGCTACTGTCCTGTTGGTCGCACTATCATTTCGGTCAGTAATGCGATAAGTAATTAGTACTTGCTAATAACGATGTTTGAAGGACCCCCCCCCCCCCCTCAGTGCATATTTAAGAACGAGCTGAACACTTACTCCTGAAAACGGTCCTTTCCATATGCGAGGTGAATGGGTCCGCAGCTGCATAGCTTGCCGCCTGCTGCATAAATAAACGGGAAAGGATATGGATTGTGGTGATGGGAGCGAAGCGTGCTATCCTCAAGGTGCAGCGCTTGCCTCGTTACCAAAACCGGGTAGCGAACCACCAGAAGCGAGAGAGCGCGACAAGTAACGCCTGGCTATAGTTAGGCGGCCGTGCGACAGCGCCGGCGGATGGAAGACGGCATCCGGGCATGCAAATGAATTGGCTCTCGCAATCCACTGCATAGACCAGGTGCGCTTCTAGATACCCCTGTGTTTCCAGATAAAGGCACATCTTTGTACTGTGCAAATATTTTTCCCAAAATACGAACCCCGTTGAGAATACCATAGCGGCAGAATGCCGTTTTTCAATAGAAGCTGAAGCATTGCGTAAAAACTTCTTTCGGGGTTCCCTTCAGTATTCTCTCATGAAAAACCTGAGCTTCAGAGTTTTTTTTCTGCCTCATCAACAAAAATCACCATTGCCCTCTGCACACGCCAGATTTCCGTTTTGGGCAATTAAAACAGGGGTGTCCTGCACAGTACAATATATCTCTCAGTCAGAAGCTATTTTATTTTGGACGACCGCCCAACAATTTTTCAGTAAGCTCCTTTATCTCTCCACTCGCTTACGCTGTGTGTCCTTCCGTAACCGAAAATGTGTTTTGGCACAACTAGAACATGACAAAAAGCCAAATGAATCAACTAAAACACCGAATAGAGACAAGTGTATGACGCACCATGTGTGTCACGCGAGCCGGATCGTATTGCCAATAATCTAGTTGTTGTAACCCTGAGATGGCGGATCAGGCTACCAGGATTACAAGGATTTACAATTACCAGGAGGATACAAGGATTTCTGTTCAGAGACGTGCTGCACACTCACCTGCAAAGCTATCCATCTCATGTGAGAGGCAAACAGGTCCGCAGCAGTAAAAGCGTGCCACCTTCGTCGCTCAAAGGTAGGCCGAGAAGCTAGAGGCTTGTGGTAGCTAGACGTCGTATCGGACTCTACCACCTACCCAAAACTTGGGGTGTGTACGTCGTGCCGAGGCCCTGCAAAATGAGCGGCAAGCTTCCTATCACGGCCAAGTGGAGAAGAACCAAATGTGAGAGGGTACTGACAAGCAGTTCGTTTGGATATAGTTAAGCGTATGCTAGTCATTCGGCGTGGTTGGCGGTGGGTAGAACCCAAAACGTCATATGGCTTCCACTTACCCTCTTCCCACTAACCCTCCAGCCGTGTTCCCGTGCGCTTTCAAGTAAGGAAAGTGCCCCAGTCCTATGGCTGCGATTTCGTTCCATTTCAACCTGCACGATCCGGACCCTCGTAGGTGAATGTACAGGGTATCTTCGAGTTTGAGATGTAAAGAAGTTAAATTAAATTCTATTCGTGTTTGTTATGAAATTTTGGAATGTGCCGTGCATTTTACGAAGGATTGAAGTCGTAGTTTCCTTTCAAATGCTTAGTATTTATTCTAAATAAAACCGAAAGGGGATCGCGGAGACCTGTCATCGTATTATGCAAGCTACAGTCTTGTTCGTTGCGCATGATATTATGTTTCAGAGGGGGGGGGGACTTGCCTGGTACCAGCCCTTTTCTTCTCTTTTTTTGGCAAACATAAGACTGTATCATATCGTTCCTATCGGTAGTGTTCCATCGATGTTGTCGCTAACCCACTCAATAGCTGGCGGAGAACGGGTTGGCGACGCGCCAGACCCAGCTTCACTGATACGCCCCATCATCCGCAGCAACCAGGACTGTGAGGTTTTTCCTCTTTTGGCGGAAACTGCTGCCAATCCACATGCCCCAGGATTGACTGGGCAAAAGCACTTGAATTGTTTGGTTTAGTTTCAGTCTAAGGCTACGTGCGATCTATTGTTTGAACCCGGACACTTTGGAAAATTCGTTGGATATTTAGTTAACTTACTAGTCGCTCTGAAATTAAAAAATGTCAATAAAGAAGACCTACTTTGTTTTCTAACCACTCGCTACGGCCCATCCCACTTGGTTTCTTCTCCCACGCCTACATTCCATATCCCACAGATGGAGGGGGCTTGGCTCGGTATTTCGTTTGAACTTGGCGTATGGCCCGTTCTTTTTGAGATGTTCCCAGTAGGGGCAGCTGTCATTCGGTGGCGTACTGGACGTAGAAATGAGAACAGCTGTTCCAGTACGGCAATCTTTCTACCAAAAAGCAGCAACCAACACGTTTCCATGGAGTACGCAGCCACGCCCACTCTGTCCCTCGTGATAAAGAGTGTAACTGATTTCAAGGTCTTGATGCAAATTTGGTGCGCCCCATGTAGTTGGGCGCTTTGCTATTGCTCAGCTGCTAGTTGACATCTACCAGCCTGCTTGTTGCTATACGCCCCATTATAAAAGCGATTTATTACGCTCAGCTTTGCTTAGTATCCAATTTATTACCAAGTCAAATGGATTGGTTTACTCACTCTTATTTGTCGCAGTATCTATTTTTAGCAGTACTACAATGCACATCTACACCTCCAACCACTACCAGCAACCACCTGCAACTTGTAGAACGCTCCGCCTGGTATGCGCCACGTATTCGATCTCCTTGCAGAATGTTAGGCATGTTTGATGTGTGCCACAGTAATCATCATCGGGATGGGTGGAATGGCGGGGCCAGTACGACCTCCTTCCAAATTGCTTCCTACACTACGACCTCCTCCATAGCCTACTGGCCACCTCACCAAATTTTCCTGAACATTGCTGTAGAGGGTGGTTTACATACCTTTCAGCAAGCAGACTTGGCGCTGTAACTACGGGCAAGCAGCGGCGATAGGATACTAAAGCAGAAAACGCCAGCAATCGGGAATTTTTACCCGGGACTAAATACGACCCTTGGAAGTATTTTTTGGAGACTACCTAGCCAATAAATTCGTCGGGTTTGCCCTCTGCCGGCCATGTGCGGTCCCATACGATACTCTAAAAAAGCAGCTCACTGCTTGTTGAGCTGTTTGGGTTCTCATATAGTGAAAATGAAAATGAAATATGGTGCTATGAAGGATAGAGCCTTTTGCCTGTTGCTCTTTATCAGCCCCTTTTTGCGGTGAGCCACGTATTCCCTTTCTTTTCAAAATCGTAATAGCTCAGAATGCGATTTGGTCTATAAAGTAACCGGGAGGAGGGGGCAGCCGATGGATAAGTCCATGTTCTTCATCCTCCTAAGCATAGGTGATATCAGTGCAATGTTCTTTGAAGGTAGGACGCTTGGTCGGTCTGGACGGGAACCGATCCGGAACTTGACCTCTGCTCCGCGCGCGCGCAACGAACCTCTTACAGTTTTTACCACTGGAGCAAGAGGTGTGGGAGAGTGTCTTGACGCGCAGGTGGGAAGGAATTTTCCTTCAACTGATGCCACCCTGAGCGCGTAACAGTTGATGGAAAGGCCGCCCTGACTTTAATGCACACCATTTTACACGCTCTCTCAATTGCAGTACCAATGACTGTATTGCTGCACATCCGCCTCTTGGTGATTACACTCTCTTGGAAATATCTGAGTAGCAAGTGTGCGATTTAAGCAGCCGATCAAGCGCCGACTTGTGCTGTATTCGTACCAACTCTTTATCACAGCCTTGTTCGCTGGGGATAAAGGGCGTGTCAGCGAGGCTAGGTTTGGCGCGGCGCCAGCCCGTTTTCCACAGGTTTCTGAAGCGTTTAAGTGATAACAGCTGGTGAAAGACGACTGGTGCTAACGACAAGATACAGTCTTCTTGCCTGCTTTTTTCAACATCTAGTGAAAAACGGGTCTGGTGCCGCGTCAAACCAAACCCGCCTGGCACGCCCCATCATCGGCAGCGAACAAGATTGAATGGTCGTGCTCATCTTGGGCGGGATTCGTGATAACTTTATGCAGACTTCGTGCTGAATTCGTGCCATAATCGTTTGAGCTTGCGCTAGATTCGCGTCAATTTTGCACTAAAGCAAAATTCATTTCCGCCCAAATTGGTGCCAACGCAGTGCTAAAGCAAAGCACGAGCACGAAGAATGGTCATATTCACTGACCTTCGGTGTCTAGTAAAAAAGCGGAGCACCCATAGCTCCGGTATATCCTGCTTTACCCATAATTTCGCATCCATCCGCGTCAACATTTCAAAAAGGTTCAAGTTATGGAGCGGTTCATACTAGTATCTTCTGATATCCTGCTTGGTTGTTGCATTTTGTAACTCATCCACTTTCGCTTCGCTGCCATTGTAGCGCACCTATGCGTGCATGATAAATAAATAAATAAATAAATTAATTAATTAATAATACAAATAAATCCTCGTTATGGTTATGATGTCCAGTCCGTTTCTTCCCCTTATCCGTTGCAAATTATCCCACTGTGACCTTTTTCGTTCTACGGTCATTGAGATTTTGTTTGTTTGCGGGGCAGCCCAGTTCAGCACGACATCGCCATCTGTCGTCATCTGTTTGCTTTTTAGTTCCGAGCGCGTGTTCATAACGAATACTTCCCCTTCTGAGCAAACAAATTCAGTAATAGAAGTGATCAGAACAGCTGATTTCGAAGGTTTGGTGATCGCAGGGTTGCGCAACTGCACGAGTAAACTAAAAGAAACTATTGTGTTACCATTTTAATTTTTTATCAAATGAAATGCCCAGCTTTTCGAAAAGTAGTTTGCTGGCGAAGACCTCTCGAAAGCGCGGATAGCACAGGTAAAGGAGACGCGGTGACTGATTTTCTTTTTCTGGCTTAGAACTTAGGTAAGTCTGCTGATCTCGGGGTGGGCTCACAGAAGCAGGCAGTTGGCAAGATCAACGTTAGTGCTATTTTTGGGGTGCAAACTTTGGAAAAAATTCAAGCCCACACCAATGTCCGCCTGCCTATATTGGAAGTTTAGGGCACTGGGTTCGCACGAAAGAGTCTATGTATCAAAGGCTCTGTCTACACTGGTCATATGGTCGGGGTCAGGCTTACCATTGCGCCTTACTTAATATTTAGTTCATTACCAAGGGTGGCATCGACTCCGGCCGTGCCCTGTATGCGGAAAGGCAACTTTCAGCGACCCTCTAAGCCCATCCTAAACATTGTGCATGTACATGGGTGCATTTCCATTGAATCCACCAACGACAAGCACTTTAATCCCAGGCTTTCATGCTGTTGCAAAAGAATGAAATAATAATCCCTGTGGGCAACATGTCGTCATGCAAGTATTTCACAATACAGGTGGAAATTTCGAATTTTCTGCGAAAACGAGGATAGAAAATCTCACGGAATCAGGGCAGAAAAATCCTGCAAACTGTTGTCATGGGGGAGGGGAGGGGGCGGAAGTATACAGTGTGCATAAAACGAGAAAGGAGAAAAGTGAAAGACTGAAAACTTTTTTTCTCAACCTGGGCAAATACGACCGAAACCCTACGACCAATTACGCCTCTGTCCATGGAGTTCCCAACAGTACGACGTGCTCTGCAGAAATACTCTCACAATGATCTCAGCGTATGTCAACGTGCGACTGTTCTACACACTAACTGCTAACTTGTGCAGCACGTTCCGGCATCTTGGAAACCTTGTCTAAAATCCATTACCAATATTAATAGCTGGAATAGTATCAATAATAATTAATAATAATAATAATAGTAATAATAATAATAATAATAATAATAATAATAATAATAATAATAATAATAATAATAATAATAATAAAATAATAATAAAAATCAGAAATAATGAGAACTGGTAATAATAATAAAATAATAATAACAATAATACAATAATAAATATATTAAATAAAATAATAGTACTAGTATACCACTAATAATAATACTCAAACGGTTTCGCGGCGTCACGGCCGAATTCGTACTAATTTAGGCCACCGATCTCGTGCCAGCTACTGTTCTAACTAAACGCAGACCACTGGGGAGTAGTGAATGACAATACAAATCGTAATCGCCGCGCCCGTGGGTGTCGCCTTGTCGACCGTTTGCCCTAGCGAGATGCGATGCTTCTGACGTTGCCAGATACCAGCAATTAGACCATGTAAATCCCATGCTAATGCTGCGTTGTCGTAGTATACAAGAAATCCGGTGCTCCAACAGATAACTGCAGAAAACGCCGCATCTATTGCCGCGTGCGAGAAGCGACCGTCTCCCGAACCACACGTTTTGGTTATAGGGGTGCGCAGCGCTCACGCTATCGACGAACGGCATGCATTACAATTTCCATCTTTAAATGAAGTCTTCGAGGTCGAGGGTACATGCGAAGAAAACAGTTTATAGATGGGTCACCACAGGATACGCCTGACAATACGCAGTTGCTGAGTGTTGTTGCGGAACAGAGCTAATGTTCATTTTTTGCAAGTGATTTTGAGAGTCCTAATAAGCCAGACGCGTGTTCAAGAGCACTAGAGTTTCAGCGATAATTTTAGCCAGTGTCGAAGCGTTTTCCAATTCAATTTGTGACGAGCATGGCAAACGGCGCACTCTCATTAGTCCATAATCCGATACATAAGCCCGGTTTTTTTTTCAGAATAACGACTGACACTTAGAATTACCTATTTCACTTGCTATGTATATCCATAATGACGCGAATAAGAGTTTTTCTGGATTATGCGAAGTACGCCGAAGTTTCCTCCCTCTCATTTATTTTGTGGCTGCAGCTGCTATAGGGACAAATGGTGCCGTTCTAGTATACACGATCTTTGGATCGAATCTGGCTCCAGTTTTGCTTGCTTTTCATTCCTATGGGGTGGCTCGACTTCGTGATGCTTAGAGAACCAAATCACTGTCTTTTATCTGCTGGTCCGCACGTCATTGTATAGGAGAAAAACGCTTTTTAATGCTGCTACAACTTGAATTGGGAGTAAAATCCGTGGCGCATCTCAGAAGGACATCGCCCAACGCAGGCTGCTTTACGGGTCTCCCTACAGGCGCTCCTATAAAAGAGATGTGTCAGGTTCATCTTACTGTTCATGGAAGGCACATCAAGCTACCATCTCCTCAAAAGTGGACGATTTTATTAATGCCATAGACGGATCTTCTGTTAGAAAATGAACGAATGGAAGAATGTCTTTTCTTGCGTTCTTTACGTTCTTTTCAGCGTTTTCTCGCCTTTTGCGCAATAGCGATACGCGAAGATAACAGAGCCTGAACTCGTCGATCAGACCTCGCTGCTATAACCAACCAGTTGGTCCTCGCGGGTTGGTTAAAGGAACGGTCCGCGATGACCTATGAAAATGCAAGAGGTTATGTGGGAAGGTAGTGCGGTCCGGAGTGGACAACCCTGTGCCAGTTTCGCGGCGGAAAGTTGTACGGTAAAGGAATTAAGGCGCAAAGTTGCTTCAGTGGTACATCCCTTTTCCAGTGACTCCGCCTCCAAAGTCGGCCTTCCAGCCAAAAGTAATGCTCCCGGGCAAGTATCATGGAGTGGATGCATTCAATGTCTCTTGTAGAGTCATAGGGTTCATTACTGGGAATCAGCCGACGGGAATTGTCCCAGCGCGCGGTCTTTTCGGTCTTTTACCTCTACAGTTGTTTGAGGCTAGAGGAGGCCTGACGAATGCGTTTCCAACGTTCCCTTTGGCATTTTCTCTTCATAGACGGTTCACTTGGCGAATTTTCTTCCACATTTCTGCAAAATCACCTAGGCTTTTTATCGCGGACCAGTGCCTTTGACTAGAGCACCTGCTTCTCCTCTACCTGTCCCATATGTCTCGGGAAAACGTTAGTTCAATCTTCGGCTCCACCCAGATCTGCAACGGAATTCGTACACCAGACAAGATTGTTGGCTGTGCATCTTGAAAGGTTCCATTTCCAAACGGGCCAGAGTATTTGTCAACCGGATATTCCCTCGCTGCGAAGATTCAGAGGTATTTTCTTTTCGCACGCGTCTTGGAGGCGATAAGAAGAAAGGAAAGAAGGAGGCAAAGCTAAGGAAGGAGAGACAGAAGGTGAAGGAGGGAACGCTTCACGGTGACAGATATGACGTGAAAGATAAGCCACGCCATAACTTGCTCTTCTGCAGTTCCTCTCGCCGAGCGAGAACGTGACAGCTCAGTATTCACTTATCTCAACGTCACAGCATGCTACCCTCTCACCATATTCTCTCATTTAGGCAAAATCAGAACCGGATATAGCCAGGCCTCAGTGGGGAGTGGCTCCATCCAGGGCTGCTGCATTTGTTGCTCCTTGAAGGGGTGGCACGATAATCCGCGAGACGGTGTAGGATTGACAACTGCCTCATGCCTTCAAGGATAAAAATTCCATCATTATACCCACTATTACAGTATTGCACGTTGTGGATGCTGGGGCGTGTCAGGGGGATGAGTTTCGTTCGGTGAGCGACAAGGCTGTATCATATCGGTCGTATCAGTGGTTTTCCTGTTATCGCTTACCCACTTCAACAACTGGTAAACGACTGGCGGCCCCCAGCCTTACTGGCACGCCCCATCATCCGCAGCGAACAGGACTGTATATGACAAATGAACTCTCTTTGGAGATACTTTATCCCTTTTATTTCCATTCCTTGATGTGGTTTTCATGTGAATTTGCTATATTTCTCAAATTTCGAATGAATTTCCTTATTCACAAAAAAAAACAATAGTTCATGTGCACTATCCTATTGCGTAACTACAGCCGTCCCTCAATTATTTTTATGTATTTCAAACATTCCTTGAATTATTACTGGCACTATACTTGGTAGTAGGGTTGTAAAAGTGTTGTAAATCAGGGAATATATGGGTTTAAATTCTCTTTTACGACCGCGGAACGAGCGGAAACCGGCTGTATTACGTTGTGGAGCACAGAGAGCTGGTTCAATTTGTACTTTCGCACTAGTTCTCTAATAGTTAGAATTTTTTTAGCCAAACCCTGCAATATTTGCAGTCGTCAATCCTACTCATCGTCAGCATTGCCTGCGAATGTACCTTTTTCTATTCAGAGTCCTATACTTTCTGTTCGGGGGCCCCTAATACTCTGGGTCCAGCATCGTTGGCAGCCATTAAGGGGTCATTCTTGATCGCTGAGGATGGAGTCGTACCGGAAGAAGAAATTGAGGGTAGGGAGGGGGAGGGTCGTCTAGCACCGCTATCTATCCCATCCCAATATATATGACCCTGGTATTCACAGTATCCATGTAGCTTCAACTCTTTGGTTAGGCAGATCTCTATCCTTTCTTCTTCTTGGCAACCAATCCCAGGCGTTGAAGCTGCTCGAGCGTTCTGATCACGCATTTTAGCCGGGGAGTGAGGCCAGGGAATGGGGAAAATGGCACCAGTGCAGCACGTGCAGTCATGGTCCCTGCAAACGACAGGGCGTGAACGGGGCGCGGGTTTTAGCTTTGTTAAGGGGATCCGCAGTGATTGGCGGGAAAGTGTTTTGGCGGCGATCCAACTCACGCCCCTTCGCACGCCCTATCGTTTGCAAGGATGATGATTAGTAAAGGGATCCAATTCCAGAGGTTGTACAAAACCAGGGAACAAATCCCGCTCGTGCCAACATAGCCCATCTGAGGTCGGCTAATCGGTACCAAATCGTCTATCCAGGAGGAAAGTGACACGAAGTGGCCCATACAAGCCATGGTATCATCTAAAGAACATTCAAAAAGTGGTATTGAATTCCATCATTCGTTCAGTTTAACGGTATCCATTACTTGACGGGTAGTGAGAATATTCAGCTGTTTTTGGAGAACCAGCGCTTGATTATAACCGAAGAGAATCGCTGAAAACTTGCAAGGCCACCATTGATTACCTTGTGTGGCTGAGAGAAAGGAAAAAAAAAGATCAAATAATTTTCGGATCAAATAATAGCAGGAGCAGTTTGGCTTGGTGTCGGATGTGCGGCACACTCCCCGTGGCTTAACGGGCTTTTAGCTAAACACTTCGTGAGATCTGTTAATGCGTGTGGCTTTTAACCCCTGCCGCTAAAGTGAGACCTCTTATGTTAAGTTCAAACGGGAACTAACAGATAAAGTGCAAAGCCACCATCTAAGCAGAACAGCGCCTCATAGCTCTTAATCTTACTCGTGACAGACTCATACTTTAACAAGCAGATGATAACAAGTGAAAGGCTACGGGTCTTGACGTCCTTCTTAACCCCAAGGGATAGTTGCCGCCATCCAGCAGCCCGGACCTCCGATCAACGACCGTCCTTTGACGGCTATGTCATTTCAGAAGGCTCAGTATGAGCGTAAATATCACGCAAAGCTCCCCATCAGAGCCAAAACAGTGAGAACCCTTCTACTGTCACGAACCTAGAGCTATCGAAGTTTACAAATGACCCGAGGTGACGTTTGGGCGAAACACAGGCAAGTTGGGATAGGGATCGTGAAATGGTTCTCTTGAAGCGTGTAGGACCCGGACAACGAATTTCAGAGACCAGTTGATACCAAATTCTCGTTTTCCCCCCTTTTTTTCTCAATTTAACTTGAATAAGAAATAAGGGAATCTGGAAACGTGAAGGCTTCATAAACCAATTCATCGATGCCTGGAATTAGTTTCACCTCAACCACTTTCCAGATGCAATCTTGGGATGCCTCTGAATAGGCAGGGTTTTTTTTCTGCGTGTGACCTGCTTCAGTTATGCCACGCACGTGACTGCTTCTCGAAACTGTTCACATACTAAAAGGCATATTCCACGATGGGCGTGTGGGCGGAGCAACATGGGGCGCTGCGCCCTTTCTATGGTGGGCTCTTCTTCTACGATCCGAAGGGAAAGCAACTAAGAGAGGGAGACATACCGGATACTCTGCCTTTATGATTACCGTGTAATATAGTGCAGCCTGCTTTAAGCAGGCGATATGTGGTGCAGGAAACTCCTACTTTTTTTCCAGAGTTTCGTCATTCAAAAAATATAGATGATACAATTCTGTATAACAGTCCCACTGTTCGCTGAAAACTACGAGTTTTTAGCAAATTTTTACAATTTTTCCAGTCATTGATTTTTTTAGGGAGCGATGGTTAAAGGAGTAGCTCACTTCCCGTTTCCGGCTGATGAGAAAACCTTCATCACTCCGTTCAAAAACAGTTTGAAGGTTTAAACGCCAGATTTGGAATCAGCGTCCAAAGACGCAGTCAGTCAAATCTCGTTGGTATCCTTTCCTAGTCAGTCATGAACTCCCTTGCTGGCAAGACCACTTCGTGACTGAGCTTCACTCTTTGGACGTGACATTCTCTAGCTTCCTGAGCTGCCGATTAACTACGCTGTTGCGATATTATAAGATGGGATATCGTTGATCTGGCCTTCCTCCTCGCCTTTTTGTGAATTTAACATGGCTACATGTTGAAAGCTTCTTATCCGAACCCTCATCGCGAACATCGATTTGGTCGTTCCTCACAAGATCCTGCTTCGCGATATCTGCAGCTTACTCGTGGTATAGTTACAGCATGTCTGAAACGGATTATAAGCCGACTTCACAGCAATACAGAGCAGGTCGGAATAATATTGATACCAAATCGCCGCGTTGAGGAGAATTCTCTTTGAGGGCAATTGGCACGATGAATTCCGAAAAGACATGTAAGGATTAATACGCCTGGCAGGACGAAACCACTCCGCGACGCTGGCAGGCGCTTGCGATAGGTTCCCAAGAAACGAATACCCTTATCAGGGCCGCTAATTAAGCTACAGAGATGCCACCCCGCCCACGCGCCTGCGCCCGCCCACAAATGGACGACCGTACCTGATGCTCGTATTGCTTCATTTGCGAAGTAATATATGAAGCGAAGGGATTGCTATGAAGCGACCGCGGTGCTGGTTATATGAGTACATTCGTGCAGCCGTACCTACTGTAGCGGTTATTGGCAAGATGCCTATGGGGATCTCGTCTGAAATCGCTTCTTAAGTGGTTAAGAAAGAAGGCTTCCCCTCGCAGGTTTCTGACCGCTTCACTTCGTTTAATATCCCCATTTTCCCACCATATTGCAGCGCCCTGCTAGCATTTTAGGCCGAGTACCAAATTATCGTGCCAACTGCCTTTAATTGAACCACTCTATTGCTAGCGACTAAGATAAGGTCCCGCCACGTGGTGATACCCAGTGATTGTATACAATGTAGGAAGAGTCAATACTGCTCCAAGCCTCCATGTCTTAGCAGACCAACCAATTCTAAGCCCATAACAATCGCGAAAAAAAATGCCTGACAAGTCATAGTCTTTAAAGGGCCGAAAGACAGAGAAAATAGCGAAAAAACGCGAGCTCTTGCGGCGGACGGGCACGATCTACACCCTGTTTGGAATACGCGCACCGCGCTCGCTTAGTTTACAAATCTCAATTTCAGCAGTCTCTGAATACGTGCATGTTAAGTTGTTTGAATACTTTCTTAGCCTAAATATTCATTTACGGGGCCATGCATAGTGCAAGGTGATTTAAATGTTTTTTGAATAGTTGGTTTATACTTTATAACGTACAACCTTCATGTATAAACCAGTGATGTAATTTACATATATTGAATCTTTCTCGAATTAATTTTTTTGTTTTTATTGATTTCAAAGAAGTAGTCTAGTTTCCGTTTCAGTTTCACGTTTCAGTACAAGTTTACATTCTTATTCCCCTAAAACAATCCAGGCATCAGCCAACAAACTTTGGCAGGCCTTGGTGCAGTTCAGTCAAAATTCGTTCCGTACCATCGCGGATCCATAATCGTTTAGAACCTCTAGAGCGCATCGGCCAAAAGATCCCAAGGTGTACTACCTCTAGACAAGACGGGACCTATATGTGATGGGCCACTTGTTTTTGCCCAGCCCCAACTGTCCCTAATTAGAATTGTCAAACTCGATGAGTTCCGAAGTAGCTGATGATGGGTGTGAATCACAGGGATGATCTGTTCCTACATATAGTTGCCCATAAAGTGATCGCCTCCATGACTGAAAATATGGGGGAAGTAATTACTGGCTATCAACTTTATGGGCTGTATATTCAAGGTGGTTCCGCTGCCACACGCATGGTTTGGTGGTTATATTTAGGGGTGAATCCCTTCCACTCAGCCTTTTCGCATCACTCTGTGCCCACTTAGTACTACACTAGTCAGGGTTTGTTCCTTACAAAGTGCGCAATGATCACGTTCGCAGCGTTGCAGTATGTTTGATTTCTGATTTTTTGCAGCGATAAGCGCTCAGACGGTCATAAGGCTGTCAACTAGTTGGTCTCCTATCACTCGCTCAAGTGAAACTTCCTCGTGTTTGTCTTCTTTGAACAAACTCTCACGCCATTCCGAAACAACCCTGAAACGCTATCGCTACCAGTAAACAAAAAAGGAGCTATGAGCGCCGAGTCTCGGTTGGGAAGTGGACTTTGCAGCGATTACCGCAAACTAGATAGTTGACTCAAAACTACAGCACTTCAACTTTAGGCTTGGGTCCTGGTTTAAAGGCCGCGCGTGGTACCATTTACAATACGGTTTTTCGCCGCGACGTGAATCTCCTTACCAGTCACCGCGGACAGGACTATCATACGCTTAAAGGACCTCGGAGCTAAAAGTCTACCTTGGAAAAAGTTGACTAGTAGATGCACCTGCCACGAAAAGGCTAACACGTTTTGCACTATACACATGGTGTGTCAAACATTTTTCTCTCAGCGCTGTTTCATATGACCTATTTGGCATCTACTAAATTTTATGTTCTAAAAACATCAGAACAGGTTTTAGGACACACATACCTCACCCGAAAGTGAAAAAACAGATGAGTTTACTGATTATCGCTGTAAAAAAAGACGAAATGAGCAGAGATCATAACGGCGGTCCGCAATGCGCTAAAGTATACTCGGAATCCCTGGGATCGGGTAGGCGTGGCTGCATTCTTCAACTTAACCTGAAGGTGTTTACGCTTCTGGTGGGACCTCGGAGCCTCGGGATATTTCCATCTTGACACAACTGTTGTCGTGTCTCTGTCCAACACACAGAACAAGATGACAGTTGTCCAGACGTGGGAATTCCATCACGATGACCAATTCCGTGCCATGTTCAAATGCCACACCTACCCTGGCTCAGGGATAAGGAGTATGTTATAGTTCAGCACTCGTTGTGGAGCCATTCCAAATTCGCCAACGAAAGGTACCAAAAAGTTTGAAAAAATTTCCCATTACATGATGTTCCCAACTATAACTATGGCTCAAGTTTCCAAATGGTCCATAGAACACCCAGGAAGGAGTAGAACAACGCTGACGGCCTCGTCAGTTCCTACAAAAGAAGTAGTGTGTGATTATCTGAAAGGCAGACGTATTCCTTGGCACAACCATAGGGCACGCAGGTCTACAGACGACTAGAGTGAGCCGCTGGCGTCATGTAGAAAGAGCAGGGCAATGACTTAAAGGATTATGACGTGTTTGCAACCCCACCCTTGGCGAAAGGTTCCCGCCTACTCTACATACCCTGTGCTGGGGTCTGGCCAATTTTTGCCCTTTTTTCCTTTGGTTGCAGCCATCCCGCGGAAGTTGACGGTACCGCTACAGCATCAGTGCGGCCGGTGTCGAGCTACCTGAAAGGCCCTTAAGCAGTGTACACTCTAGGTCGCAGAGAGAGGGAGGGCGTGGCTGTGCACTCCATCTGAATGTAGTTGCGGCGCATTCTAAGGGAATCTTCGGGGTTTTGACACGGTTTTGGCACGGCGTTGGTTATTTTATCTATGGCTAGCACAAGACAGGATACAGTTGCCTCAAATGGAGACATCCCACGAAAAACCGCGCTATGCTCAAATTTAGGATGCCACGCCCACCCCGTCTCTGGGGTAGAGCTAGTGTTTTGACACCCTCACAGTTTCGCTGTAATTTTTGAGTCACGAATGTCTTTAAAGAGCTCGAGTAGTTGACTGACTCATTCCGTCCTTGTCGAAAACTCGTTCAAGCACCGTGTGATTCATGCGATTCTCTAAAACAAAGAGAACTTATTGAACGTTTTTCTAGCGTTTTTTCTGTTTTTCTTTACGCACACGCCTCTTGCACCCGTTGATTGATATTTGTCCTCGATTACCTCCCCCTTCACATTGTGCCTCAGTCCAAAGTGATAAGACTGTTTGACGAAACCCTTGATTCTGAACACTCGCAGTCAGGGCGCGTCGTACGTTGGGGTTCTCAAGCGAGGAGGGTCGTACTTGGTCCCTGGAAAAAGGGGAGGGATTGTATTCGCAAAAAACTGTTGGTTGTTTCCTTTTCTCGGTTTATCTTGTAAGTGTGCTATATACTCGTTCCACCCCCTTGGAGGGGAGCGGGGAATTTTTGAAAAAATAAAGTCCGAGAAGTGGAGCGGTTAGCAAAGGCCAGAACGATGGTAGATAGGAAGGGAAATGAGTAAGAGGGAGCGGAGGAAGGGAAATGAGTAAGGGGGAGCGGCTCAAGAGGGGGAGATTTTGAAGAGAAATCGTATTCTGCAAGAATTTTCCCCAGCGGCAGAATCAACCTTGCTGGCAATAGCATTTTTCTCGAAGAAGTAGTGATTATACTGAGGTGCATTGGTGGTGTTCAATCAGGCTAATGAATCACTGCAACAACCCGTACTGGTTCCGAAGACGGCCGTTCACAACAAAAACTCTTTCACATAAAATGAGGGAAACCAGTAAGCAGCTTAGTCACCATGAAATCCCAGACGTGCGTTGTACAGGAAATACGTGTGTGAACTCAAAGGGTAAAACTCTAAAAGGGCATCTAGTGTGGGTGCTGTGGACCTAGAAAAAGTCGTTTCGTAATTTCATCCCGAAAAGCTTCAAACGAAGATCTAATTTATTTGATTTGGTTATTTTGCTCCCTTTTTGTCAAACTTTGCTTTATTTTACTCCATATAGGTCATCTTAGAAAGACTTAGAACAGATAGGGGCTTTGGGTGGTTCCGGAGCCCAGAACCATGGCAATAGCATTGGTAATGTTTATTACTGAACTACAAAAGGTGCATAGAACCTGGGAGGTAGCATTTAGGGAACTTCTTGTGCAAAACTGGGATGAGAGCCATCCGAGTTTGAGTATCCGAGTTTTGCACAGTCCTTCAAAATGCCCCCTCCCGCAAGATGATTAGTGCCCTGAAAAAAAATCTGCTAGAGCACGTTCCACGATTACTTGATGGGGGAATTCCTCACTTGTACAAGCAATGAAGCAAGGGTGTTCCAAAGTGAGTGGCAAGGGCGTCGATGCCGTCATCCACCACAGTGGCCACGCCCACCCTTAGCAGCCTTACCCATCGACCAGTGCTACTGGAAAATGCATTTTCTGTCGGCTCGGATGTTTTTCCGTTTCGTCTATTTTCTTCTCTGGTCTCCCGCCCGCGCGCTCAATATCTCTTCGCCCAAAGCTGGGAAAAGTTAAATATTAAATTATGTATAATTATGCCGCATACGTTTATAGCATGGGCGGAGGTGATGAAGCTCCAAGTGATTACCTCTTACCGTGGACACGGTCCAGGGGCAAACGCGATGGAACCAAGCCTTCTATATCTCCATGCTTGGTTTAACGATACAACAGGATTCGTTCGAGGAGATAAAAGCAGAATTATAGACCAGCTAGCCTCCGCAAGCTGAGTACGGAGTAGTTGGGGAATTCTCGATAAGGGGGGCCTTATATGAGCAGCACGTCCATTACCTGGACAGAAGTTTCGCAAAAAGTTTCGCACGACTTTCCCCAACTTCTTCCCATGGCATGATTCCCCCCCCCCCTCTTTCCTCCTCTACCTACGATCTTATACTTTTTCCAACTTCATATGGCGGAGAGGTCACCACCGAACAACAAATAAACTATCGAAAATAGTAGCTGTATAATTGACTGCGCCACCGACAGGAAAACTGCGAAAAGTCGAAGATCGGAGGAAATTTTCCCGCGCAAGAAAAAAATTTCTCCAAGGCCAGAGATGACCGCTCCCCTGCTGCGTATCCCCCAACGTGTGATTTATACGGTATGTGCTTCTAGGAAGGCTGGAATTATATTTAGCAAGCGGAAAGTGCTTGACACTTCATCTGAAGGGTTCATCATCGTAGTATCCTCTCCTGAACGAGGTTTTCTTCGGAAAAGTGGAAGAACGCGAAGGTGAAGAGGAAACTTCCAGGTGATTCTTGTGTTCAGATGGGTCGTATCTCAGCCATGAATGGAGCGATGGATACATCATCGTTGTGGGAAACACATAAAGGGGAGTCGTACCTTACCGCTGGGAAGGGGAGGGGTCGTATGTGCATTTGAGAGAAGTTTGCCGCGTTGGGAAAAAATTTTTTCCCAGTTGTTGACTTTTCGCGCTTTTTCCCGTCACAGTATTGCAACCCCCGCGCGCTACGGGGATTTCCAGAGATTATCCGGGAAAAGCAGTTTTGGGAAATTTCGAAAAAAAAACTGGTAGGAAGCTGGGAACATGTAGACATGTAGGAATGAACGCAGGTATTGGGGGGGGGGTCGTAGTGAAACCACCGTTTCACACATACCCTGATGGAGCGAAGCCGTAACCATCCGTTTTCTGATCACCAGGACGGATTCCTGAATACAAGCCATTGTATACACCAAATCGCATCTAAAATGCATTCACGATTCCGAGTGGAAGTGGAAGGCATGGCGCATCCGAGAGAGATCGATTAACACTGAAAGCTTTGTCTAGGCATTGTATGGACTTTGACAACCCTGCAACGGACATATCGACCGAAATATGCCATTATGAGGTCTTGAGCGGAAACATCCCAGTACTTCCTGGAAGTAATTTGATATGCTCAACTCGAAGGGAACCCACCGAAACCCTTATGGGGAAACTTGTTGGAAGTGGGTGTGGCCAATTGGTGCCGGCACTAGTTGACACAATTCGGTTTCAGCCGGTAACATCTCGCGAAATCAATAATTCCACGGGTAACTAATCGAGTCATACTAATTACAAGGTAATCCGCAGCTGTAACCGAGTGAACCACCCGTTTGTTTGCTCTTAGTTATGTCAAGCTTTTAAGTCAACATCGCCAGATACGACGACAACTCTCACAAAGGTCAAACCACGCCCACCTGCTGAGCAGTTTAACTCGAGTATGAAACGGTTGCCGATGTTAGTATTGAAGCCTTGGAGGGTATCGAATCAACACGTGCTGTACTGCGTGCAAACGACGTAGGGAGGCAAGAGTGTAGACGGTGAGAGTGCAGCGGTGAACATGGTAAGAGACACAGAGCACCCCGCTGTCAGCAGGGAGCTCACGGGGCCCCCGCTCCCTCCTCGGCGACTTCGCCCACAGCTCGTCACGGACCAATCTCTGGTCATTTTCAGGGATCTGATATTCGCTTGGCTACTCCTTTTTCTTTTTTGTAAATCTTTCCCAATTCCAAATCAATCTGGGTCATGGATTTAGGTGAATTGGTGGGTGGATGTCGCGGTGATCGATCGGTTCGGTGTGGTGTCATGTGACCCTACCGGTCGATAATCGATCGGTGTTTTTAGAGCCCTTAAGCTGATAATCTATTGTGGAGATGTGTCAGAAAGTTTTTTCAGCTGATTTTGCGCTGTTATCGATCGTGTTGCTTGCATCGCACCGAATCGATTACCGGCGCCGTCGGGGGTGTTGCGAGGACCCTGGCGACCACCCGGACATGATGGGCCCTCAACGCTTGAAGCATGATGAAACCGTTATGGTCAACTATGCCATGGTTACCTGGGTAATGTACATTTCTCACTCTCTGCCCTCATAACGTGTGAAATGCTTCTCTCTGGACGCCCCTCTCAATGCTCGCCCAACGACAATCGATAATAATTGGTTACATCTATCGAAATCTGACGGCACGCACCCTTGGACACTTTCTTGCACGTGGTCGGATCCATTATGTGCAGGTGACACGTGCCCGTTAATAAGTGGCTTTATCTATTCCTTGGCTGATGGGCTTCATTCATTGCCCCCCACAAATGTTAACCCATAGCTGTTCCAGCTTGAATTATTTAATTGTCACGAAATGATATCGACCCGGATCAACCTTCTCCTAATGTTGACATCGATATAAGTTCAAATGAATAGCTAGCTTTCCAGTTTGATTTCACAGTTTGTTTGGCCAGCACTTCTGCTTCTTCGCCTTTGTCCGCACCCTAAAAGATTCATAAACAAATAGGATCTATTTTTCAAACGCCTCCAAAACTGAAAACTATTCTGAGATTTAATGAACCGCTGAACGTCGATCAATAAAGATTACCACAGATTACTTGGTTCGTTAGGGCTTCATCGAATTTTCTGCGCCGTTTTATTAAGCCATTTATGGGGCAGCTATTTTCGAACCAATCTGCACCAATCCTGTCTCAAACTGCAAAATGAAAGCCAAATACTTTGACCCATTTTACGGGGTTTCAATTGCATACAAAAACGTCACCTGTCGGTCCTTGAGTTCGTGATGCTGGCTGGAAGCGAAATGTCCCAGAAAGGTTAGCTTTATTTGCCACATCGTTCCATTGCTACTATTGTTTCGACTCTTTGAGGCCCTGACAAGGCGAAGAAACAGATGTGGGCCGAATAATCCGTAAAATCTTGGGCACCACTTATTTGATATCAAACCCTATTCTGAAATCAGAGGTCCCAAGCTTTCTATATAGCTATAGAAATATTTACAAATGACGATAGAAGTCATGTTTCGTGGGCAATTCCAATAAGGTGGGGCATTTTGGTGCACTGCACCCAACACATTCCGAACCACGGGAGACGGGCAAGAGAATCGCAATTTGCCGCTCCGCCGCGCGCGGCGATGGGCGCGGCGTTTTCTTAACTCGTGTTAACCTGTCGATTGGAGCACCGGACCATGTAGACCCGTCATCGTAGACATTCATGACTATTTTCGGTTCTGAATTGCCTGTTGTCGCCATCTACTACCTGGAACCATCGTCATTGCGGGCGCGACGTCGCGCGCCCGATTCTCTTGTCACATACCCCCGAACCACGACTGAAATTTCCTTCTGTCTTGAACGTTCAGAAAATACCCTTCTATTTTCCATCAGGAGCCTTTGGTATGCTAAGCGGTGACGTTTTGTGAACTTCTGTCGGCAAACTGGACACGTCTTCACAACCTTGGTCCTTTTTACGAAGATGGTGCATTTTGGTTCGGAACACTCAAGGCATCCGAACTACAAATGTCATTTTTTATTCGTTATTTTTTTACGTTCAGGAAAACCAATAAAAATAAAGCTAATAACGCCTAGCTCCGAATAACCGTTGAACCCTTTTAAGCTCAAACGAATTGACTGATCTCCGTGCTCCTTCCCACTAGGATTAAGGAAGAAATCTTCGTTCCTCTGACTCATAATCGCTACTTCGCAACTCCCTGCACTAAATATTGTCCAACGTTGAATAACATCAAAGAAATTGCATGGAGGCAAAGCTCATAACCTACCACGGCTTTGAGGGACTCGCTGTGGAGAATGGAATCGGCACGAAATATTGCGCAAAATGCCCTACCTTACTGGTACAGTACTTCTTTACTCGCTCCCTCCTTTCCCATCCCCATTAAAATGCGATATTGTTACTTTATCTTTTATGGCCATTTTTCTTCAGAGTCCTATAAAGCTGGAAGTATTCAATTGGAAGATGAAATCGTTCTATTCGCTCAAATTGGTGTTGATTGCCTTCCGCTTATATTGAAGAATGGGGCGTGGATGGGACGTCGAGTGTACATTCTCGAAACTTTCGAAAAACAATGGTTTGGTTAATCCATCGCTTAGCGCGCTTTGATCGTGGCTCTCATTTTCGTACAGCGGACTTGTGACACAATGACTAGATGGCCATTATGTACTATATATAAATACTTATCCCTTAGAATCTTGAAGATGCTGCATCAATTTCCCGGAGATGGGATGGGCGTGGTCGCGTACTTCATTTGGTCATGGCGGCGAGCGGAAGTTTTAGTGGAAATTTATCTTCCTGGGACAGTTCGCGTCTGTCTTCGTCCAAGATGGGATGGCTGTCATTTTGAACGGAAATATTTGACGAAAAACGCGTACTCTGCCATGGTCAGAGAAGCACGCGTCACGCCCTTTCCATCTCCGCGATATCGAGTGTATACTAACGTCAGTTAGTTTATGGGCTTCCATTCGGGAGTTTTTCAGTCTCGTAGACCTTACCAGATACCCCATGGGTAGGATAGCTTGCTTGTTTACGAACGTATTAGTCCTCTCTTCATGAGAGCAATTAGATCGTTTTCGGACTTGACTCGCCTGCATGATTGTTGGTTTGATTTGCTTTTGTTTTTATAACTGCTGCTTCCGCCATAGTCGCGATTGGAAATTACCGTAACAACGCTGAGTTATGAGCACAGTGTTTGGTCTCATCCAGTATTCGAACTTGGAATTCACCCATAGGCCGTGTTCATACGGCTGCCGGGCTTACGACATCGAATGCCAGCGATTAGCGAAGTATGGATATCGGTCTCGCGAACGCCAGCGTACAGCAGCGCTTCGAGCCATTAGGAAAGTGTAAATATCGACAGGTTACGCCAGCAGCGCTTTCGCGGGCAGTTTTGCTAAAGCTCAAATCGCCCGCTAATACGCTGTCGTACGCTGGCATTCGCTTGATCGATATCCATACTTTCCCTTGTCCTGACGCAAAGTATGCACGCGCCTATTGGACCAGGGTACGCCATCGTTGTGATCATCACAAGGAGGGGATCGTATTTGGTCAGAGAAAATTTTTTTTGATAGTTGATTTCTCTTGTTTCACGGACGCTGTAAAGGGGGGGGGGTCGTATTTGGTCAGTTCACGGACGCACTACTATTTCCGACACTTGAAAATGATAGTTTAATTCTGACGACCTCCCCCTCCCCCCCGCTCGACGGCTCGGTTCGATGAGGAAGGACAGAGGGCTGGGGGGGGGGGGTCGTACCAACTCCCAAAAAGGGGGTCGTATTTTAGTATGGAATTAGGGGGGTCGTAATTTTCAGAAAATGATCACAACGCGATGGCGTGCCCTGTACTGGACCAGTGCGCTAACACTTGGGCGCACTATCTCGGAAAAAGTGAGGTCCACATTCGAGTTCTGCTTGAAGTGAAACGTTCTGACAGTAACTCAGTATTCTTGTGGAAATGTTCTAGTTTAATGCAGTCTTCTTGGTATTCTCTCCCAACAGCCAAGCAGTGGTAAGGGTTCTCCATAAGTGAAGTGCCATATTTGGCCTTTTTTGGAAGAACGGGTCGTGACGTCGTTTTTGGATCGTGTTAGCACCCACTCAAATCTTATTATGAGTGATAAGAACAACTGTCACATTTGTGTTAAGAATGTAGTGGGGGAGGGGTAGGTATCAGCAGGCAAATGGCATTATATTGTTGACGGATTTTACATGAAATTACTTGTGCGTTCAGTTCTGGCAGTGTGAAATTTTTGGGTTGTTGTCTTATGTTGCACAAGGCGGTTTGCGGCAAGAAAAATAGTAATCGATATCTTCTTGGTTACCTTAGTGATTGTAGTGCATGATGCCCTTTTCGTTGAACGTGTTAATTCAATGCACGTGATTTATTAATTCCGTTTTCGTCATCGAACAAAGAATGTACTTAGATCTGTTTTAAGTAGATTAGCCTAATTCGATTACGCTCGATATGAATCATTTGCGCTCGGTTGTTTTTTCATATTATTGGAATTCTAATTTTGACTCGTTTGGAATGTACTGCGCCGAATTCCCAAGGATATGCTCGCCTCTACCAGATGTAAAGCAACAAGAGCACTGACCATTTAGGCAAGAATCACCGAGTTTTGTGACTGTTGTAGTTTGTGTCGTTCGAGGTTGTGGGTGTGGAGCGTTACTTCCTTGTCGCGGCATAGCGCTAGTTAGTTGACGCTAGACAGTCATGGATGCAGAGGGAGAGCTGGGAGGCTTAAGAGACGCAGAGAGAAGGAGTCGCCGCTCCGCCGCACTGCCACATTGAGCGGGTTGGGTCCCGGCGCGAATAGGATGTATATCACTCATCTTGCATGCCTATTTTCTGCACTCGCGTGTCTGGGAGTCACCCCCCAGAGCATGTATGACGATTCCATCGTGGGTGGCCGCGAGCGACGCCGCAGCCTTTACGTACACGCTGTGTCGTATCACGGCTGCTCCAAATTGATGAAGAGTCCATTAATACTTCGCTACCAGAGCAATACCTTGCTTAAGCGGCAAGACCCTCGGATACGATAGTGGAACGTTGCCGCTCGCGCACGTCGTGAGCGGTGCAACCTCGTGAGTTCACGATGGAGTCACCCGTCCCTCCTTCGAGGTAAGGCACCGCGTGCAATCTCCTTCGAGGTAATGGCACCGCGTGCAAACCAGCTGGTATTCCCAGCCAGTTGTCTTGATACATTGGCGCCAAGTGAAGCCCATGGCAGCCTACGTCCTACCCCGCTCATTCCACGGCATTATCTCGAAAAATTCCGCAATCGGCTGTTTCAATTTCATCGACTATTTCAAGTTTTGGTGATCATTAGCTCGATGAATGCCTTTCTATGTGTAATTGGAACATTTGAATAACGAACCCAGTCTGACTATAAGTTGAAAGCTGAAGAGAGTAGCTGATTGTCGAACTTTGAGGCAAAGCCGTAAAATGAACAACATAGGACGTAGGTCGCCATGATCTGATTGATTTTACGCCAAAGCGACATATCAAGTCAACTAGCTAGGAAAGCTGTTTGCGTGGAATCGTCGCCTTTTGCTGAACTGCACCAGTATTGGAACAACTCAATATGGTCTTAACGTTTTCGATAAACCTTTAGCTATTTCTAAGTAGGTTTTGAAGTCACATTGAGAGTTTGACCATTGTTTTGAAGGCGTGCTCTGATGAGCCCACTGGTACTACGAAACTTGCATAGATGGCTTTACATTTAGCGAAGCAATTTAAAGCTCAAAGATTTTGGAAGAGGTATAAGGAAGAATTATGGATGGTGGACGATTTTTCCGGTTTTCAGTCGTTTAAGTGTCACCGAAAAAAAACAAGGCAATCCAAAACCGCGACGTTGCGGATCGATATTTGCACTTATTGCACGCCATGTTCCTTACATTCTTCTCAGTTGTCAATTCGTTGTTTATGTTTACTTATTTAACCACTGCAGCTATGTTTATTGATTAATCGTGCATTTACGAGATCGCTAGCCGGACTAGTGTTTTCCAAATGCAAAATCCCAAAGTGCAATGAGTATCGCGCGATTTGTTCAAAACATCACGTGTCAGCCCTGTGAATATCGATGTTTTCCCTGGAAGCACGCAACCGCCTGCTCGCTGCTTGTGGTGGTGGCTGGCCCACGCAGGCGATTCCTGATCCCCTCGTTGGACCTAATTTAAACTCTAATGACTTTTTGTCGGTGAATTGCTTGAAATCGAATGGGTGCAGTTCGGCGACAGGGGGGGGGGACATTCTGCACTTTTGCTGCTGCTCCTCGACGTGTCGAATCGTGAAGTGAAGACTTGGGAAACCACGAAATGATACCGACCGAAGTTTGGAAGACCACCTGTCTGAAGAGTATCAACTCTTGTAAAGCAGTACGATGCCAATCAGGGCAGGGCACGTCCTGCCCCTGGGGAATATTTTGGAACAGGACCCCCCCACTCCGCTATCCTACCTCTAAGCATCTGAGCATCTTAGTAACTTCTCCCAGTTTACCAGTCTTTTCCCGAAATGTTGCCATCCAGCGGGGAGGGGGAAGGTCGCCACTGATCAACTCCATCTACTATTTTACTAATTTCAACAATCGAAAATAGTAGTTGTGTAGCAGTTTGAAACGCCACTAAGTAGATGGGGGAGGGTGAGGACGAGCAAATACGGCTCCTCACATTGTTGGAGTTCTCCGTTCTCCAGCGTCTGTGAAAGAGAAAAATTAACTGTCAAAAAAATTCTTCTCAACCCCCCTCCCTCCAGCGACCAAGTGACGCTCTCCGCTGCCGATTCCCCAATGTACGACGTGCTCTGATACGAATACCAGTCGCTGTTTGGCGACGGGGGGGGGCATTTTGCACTTTAACGACTTCCCATCGACGTGTCGACCCATCTAGACAGCCTCTTCTCGAGTTGACAGGTTTTACCATGATGGCTTGACGAGCTTGCTCCAGCTTCACAAGAGTTCACAGGTTTCACCAGAGTGAGACTGTAAACCGGAAGTAGAGGGGCAGCGAAAGTACACCCCCCTCACCTTTCACGTCGTCGAAGTGTGCCGAAAGCGGCTTTCCTAGGCATCCACTGCGATCGACCACGTGTCCAACGATTGAGGGGAAATTTCCCCGGTGTGTCGAATGTTATCGCAATGTCTTGGCGCAAAAGATTTTATGTGCATTGAAGGGTCTGAGACGTTCTGTCTGCGTTTTGTCGTTGTCGTCGTCATCATCATCTCAGGCTGATTATACGTTCTCGGAGTGTTGATTATAGGTGTTTGCATTGTTTTGCCTTTTCTCGCCTTTGTTTTGCCCACAGCGCCATGTGAACAGTCACAGTCACACTCACACATGAATTGATTGTACATTTCAGCGAATAATTGACGCATTCGGCTACAATTTTTACGGCGTTTTGACAATGAATCGTTCACGTTGCATAAGATGGCTGCATGAGATGGTGTTGTTGTTTTTTAAGCGAATAATCGTGTTGATTACTGTATTTTGTCTTGTTCCTGGGCCAATCTCGATAATTTCGTACACTTTCTTATCAACCACACTATTTTAGTCATGCGAAAACGCGCGCGGGCCGTCGAATCGCAGAAGCTACGCCGCACAATGAAGGGCCGTGGTGGCCGCATGACAGATCCAATCAGATTTTTTTGACAAATATTATTATTGTGCTGTCTCAGGACCTCAGTTGGATCTGAGTACTATATGTCATATATAAAATTCAGAGGTTTTTGTTTACTGCTGAAATAAAGTGTTGGTATTTTTGGCGCGAACTAGCAAGGCCTACTCACCTACTTGGGCTTCTCAGTCATTGAGTTGTAGCTTGGGGCCCGCGAATTGCAGATCTTCAGCCAGGGGTTGGTAGCAAGTCTCCCGGTCGCTTTCCAACCACAGGCGTTTTCCCCATGCTTCTTGAGAAATCAGTTAAAGCCTACTTTGCGATACGAACGGGGAACCGATGTGGTGAACTAGAACCTTTTTAAGTATTATTTTATGGAAGTTTCAATATTCAATATTTATGAGTTGTATATTTAGAAATTTGCTTCCCTCACTAAAATGCAGCGATTCATATATACCAGTCGGATCGGCCGGCTTCGCCGGCCGATCCTCCTTCCGCGTGTGAAGTGGGTCCCTGTGAGAAGTTTTCCATGTGAGGGAGGGCCAGTCGGATCGGCCGGCTTCGCCGGCCGATCCTCCTTCCGCGTGTGAAGTGGGTCCCTGTGAGAAGTTTTCCATGTGAGGGAGGGCCAGTCGGATCGGCCGGCTTCGCCGGCCGATCCTCCTTCCGCGTGTGAAGTGGGTCCCTGTGAGAAGTTTTCCATGTGAGGGAGGGCCAGTCGGATCGGCCGGCTTCGCCGGCCGATCCTCCTTCCGCGTGTGAAGTGGGTCCCTGTGAGAAGTTTTCCATGTGAGGGAGGGCCAGTCGGATCGGCCGGCTTCGCCGGCCGATCCTCAGCTAAAAAATTGGTCCCTGTGAGAAGTTTTCCATGTGAGGGAGGGCCAGTCGGATCGGCCGGCTTCGCCGGCCGATCCTCCTTCCGCGTGTGAAGTGGGTCCCTGTGAGAAGTTTTCCATGTGAGGGAGGGCCAGTCGGATCGGATCGGCCGGCTTCGCCGGCCGATCCTCCTTCCGCGTGTGAAGTGGGTCCCTGTGAGAAGTTTTCCATGTGAGGGAGGGCCAGTCGGATCGGCCGGCTTCGCCGGCCGATCCTCCTTCCGCGTGTGAAGTGGGTCCCTGTGAGAAGTTTTCCATGTGAGGGAGGGCCAGTCGGATCGGCCGGCTTCGCCGGCCGATCCTCCTTCCGCGTGTGAAGTGGGTCCCTGTGAGAAGTTTTCCATGTGAGGGAGGGCCAGTCGGATCGGCCGGCTTCGCCGGCCGATCCTCCTTCCGCGTGTGAAGTGGGTCCCTGTGAGAAGTTTTCCATGTGAGGGAGGGCCAGTCGGATCGGCCGGCTTCGCCGGCCGATCCTCCTTCCGCGTGTGAAGAGGTTGGTGGGTCCCTGTGAGAAGTTTTCCATGTGAGGGAGGGCCAGTCGGATCGGCCGGCTTCGCCGGCCGATCCTCCTTCCGCGTGTGAAGTGGGTCCCTGTGAGAAGTTTTCCATGTGAGGGAGGGCCAGTCGGATCGGCCGGCTTCGCCGGCCGATCCTCCGTCCGCGTGTGAAG
>MU912217.1:47396-64707 GCA_036418165.1 Cooperia oncophora | reverse complement strand
CGTCCGTCGCTCGGAACAAATAAATCAGGAAAAGTTCGTTCCTAATGACCAGCAATACACTTGTCCTAGCAAGCCAAGGCTCTATACTGCCGATTTCCATTTTTGAAAAGTGGGCGGGGCTTCTTCAAAGTGGGCGGAGCCTCTCACAGTGGGCGGGGCTTCACGCAGCAGCCCTAAAATGCAAAAATTTTGAAAAATATCGAAAGTCCGCGAAAAGCAAGTGGGTGGTCAGCCTAGATTGCCAAACCCTTTAGAGAATGGGCGGAGTCGGCCATGTGTCAATGCCCGGTCGTTTCCAGTCAAAGTGTTTGTGGGAAACAGCAAAAGCAGAAGTTATGAAACAAGATTTGAGAATCTATGTCCGCGCTGACAAGTGGGCGGGGCTCGCAGTGATGTCTGGCATGATCTGCTTGATGATGCCCGCCCTTATAAGTGGTTAATTTGATGTGAAAAGTGAGGGTGAATTTGGTTTGAAAAGGGGTGAATTTGGTTTGAAAAAGGGTGAATTTGGTTTGAAAAAGGGTGAATTTAAAGTGAAAATGGTATATACCACTTTTCAAACCAAATCGGACACTTTTCAAACCAAATCGGACACTTTTCAAACCAAATCGGACACTTTTCAAACCAAATCGGACACTTTTCAAACCAAATCGGACACTTTTCAAACCAAATCGGACACTTTTCAAATCAAATCGGACACACCCCTTACAATTAGGTGGTTGATAACTAGACCACACTAGGTACTGTTGCAAGCCCCGCCCCATTATCCCCGCCCACTTCTCAGCGCGGACAGGGTTTTCCGAGATGCTTCATGAAATCTGCTCCCTCGACTTTTTTTCGTTTTTGCCCTTTGCACACACACTTCAACTGAAAAAGATTGATACCTATACAGATCTGACTCCGCCCACTTAACAATGAAGTTACGTAAGTTCTGAATTTTTATAACTTTTTTCGACGTAGTTCTTTTCACATCCAATCTTCACAAAACGAATAACCATGCACAGCACACCAGGCCCCGCCCCTCTGACCCGCCCACTTGTGGTTATCGCGGAATTTGGATTTCTTCCGGATTTTCGCTTTAGCGACTGGCTCCGCCCATCAATAGAAGCTCCGCCCACTTTGGAGAAGCCCCGCCCACTTTCTAGAAAATGATGCAAATCGGCGGGCTAGTGGTTCCGGTACCTGGCGGATTACCGGCCTCTCGGCACTTTAGATATAAAAAAAGAAGAAAACAAAAAAGGGAACTTTGTTCTGAGCGAGGGAGAGGCCGCTTAATCGCCAGTACCGGACACTAGCGCCCCGGCGATTTTGCATCATTTTTCTAGAAGTGGCGCGCGGGGCTTCCCCAGTGGGCGGAGCTTCCATTGGTGGGCGGCCGGAGCAGCTACTAAACGCGAAAATCCGGAAGAATCCAAAAATTTCCGCGATAAAACACACAGTGGCCGGACGCGGGTCAGAGGGCGGGGGGCCTGTGTGTGCTGTGGCATGTTATTCGTTTTTGTGAGATGTCGGATATTTTTGGAACAAGACTACGGTCGAAAAAAAGTTATAGAAACATCAGAACTTCTCCTAACTATCATTGTTAGTGGGGCGCGGATGGCGGCCAGTCAACACTCTGTATATAAGGTCCGCAATGCTTTATTTAGTGAAGTGCTGTGGTGCGAGCGGGCAAAACGAAAAAAAATAGTCAAGGGAGCAGATTTCGATGACTCGGAAACCTGTTCTGTGCGCGCTGAGAAGTGGGCGGGGATAATGGGGCGGGGCTTGCAACAGTACCTAGTGTGGTCTAGTTATCAACCACCTAATTGTAAGGGGTGTGTCCGATTTGATTTGAAAAGCTCCCGATGTCCGATTTGGTTTGAAAAGTGTCCGATTTGATTTGAAAAGTGTCCGATTTGGTTTGAAAAGTGTCCGATTTGATTTGAAAAGTGTCCGATTTGGTTTGAAAAGTGTCCCGATTTAAAGTGGAAAATGTATATTATATATATACATATATATATATATATATATATATATATATATATATATATATATATATATATATATATATATATATATATATATATATATATATATATATATATATATATATATATATATATATATATATATATATATATATATATATATATATATATATATATATATATATATATATATATATATATATATATATATATATATATATATATATTATAATACATTTTTCACTTTTAAATCCGCCCTTTTTCAAACCAAATTCGTCCTTTTTCAAACCAAATTCGTCCTTTTTCAAACCAAATTCACCCTCACTCTTCATCAAGAACCACACTTATTAGGGCGGGCAACTCATCAACCAGATCACGCCAGACATCACTGCGAGCCCCGCCCCGACGGCCACGCCCACTTGAGTCCAGGCTTGCCGGATATAGATTCTCAAATCTTGTTTCATAACTTCTGCTTTGCTGTTTCCCCACAAACCCTTTGACTGGAAACCACCGTGCATTCACACATGGCCGACTCCCGCCCATTCTCTAAATGGTCTTTGGCCGACTCTAGGCTGACCACGCCCACTGGCTTTTCGCGGAATTTCGATGTTTTTTTCAAAATTTTTTGCAATTTAGGGTTGCTGCGTGAAGCCCCGCCCTTTGTGAGATGCTCCGCCGCCCACTTTGAATAAGCTCCGCCCACTTTTCAAAAATGGTGCAGATCGGCAGTATAGAGACTTGGCTTGCATGTTAGTGTATTGCTGATCATTCGGAATAAACTTTGCCGGATTTTCTTGTTCCGAGTGACGTACGAGACCCTAACATGCAAGCCAAGTCTACCTCAGACTTGGGTAATTAAACTACAAATACATCAATAATATATAATAAAACAAAATGTAACATGGGACTAAGCAAAATGTAGAATGACTGAGACGACGACCGAAAGAGTCACGGGCTTTTATACTGGACTGCAGGTGTTTCGCTTCTACAGTCCAATCGCAGCTTTTTGTGTGTTTTCCATGCATGTTTTTCCTTGGCTTCTGCGCGTCTGTGACTCTGCAGATGTTCTCCTGGAATTCCATCGTCGTCATCAAATAAAGCATGAACGAGTAAATATCTACTGCGCTACGAATCGCGGCTCACCACGATTCCGCTTTATTAACTCAGCCCCTGTTAGTTGTTATCACCTCCTGTCACCTGACGTCGATCCCATCTGCCACTTTATATCATTTCATGAAATACTAGCTGATGCTGTGTTCCGCGTTATGAGTATGGTGACCTTACCATTCTAACTCCCCTTATCAAATCTATCAGCTGCTATCATTCCCTGTCACCCATCAATAATGTTCCTGTCCCACGTCCTATATCATACCTTGGAACCAATGTCCCACTGTTACTGTGTCCCGCACTATGGACTCGGTCACCCTCCCCTTCTAAGGCCCCTTATCGAATCTTATCACCCCTCCTAAGGCCCCTCATCGAATCTAATCACCCATCAAAAGTGTTCCCGTCCTGCCGTGTATATCACTTCTTGGAACTGTCATCCTATCTTTTCTGCGACGCTCGCTATGAATTTCGTGACAGACATACTTAGCGGATTATATATAGTAGGATGCCGATTTCGACGAACTGGGGGGGGGGGGGGGGGGTATGTAGTTTGCCTGAAACAGGAAACTCAGGGAAATTCGAGGAGGAAAATCGAGAACCTGAATAATGTGGCTCTTCATGCGTCCTTTTTTTGAACTGTCAATTACTGATGAAAACTAATAACAAGGGAGTACAGTACCTACTAATAATTATATTAGGTTGTCCGGAAAGTTCTCAGCGTTTTGTGCACCTATTTTTTGTACATTCACTGCTGATTAAAAACTCATTCTGCCTTGCTTCTCAGTAGCACATCCTGTAGAGAATTTCTTGCGCTATCTGATGGTATAATTGCCGTTTCACCATTGCTTGATAAACCCTCTTTTTCAAGATTTTTTTCAAGCATGTGAAAAGAGCACTTCGGACGATTTTTTTCTTCGACTATAAATTGGGGCAATCCGCAATCGAAACAGCTCAACAAATTAACCAGGTGTGGGGGCCCCCATAGTGCTAGAGAAAGCACTGTGCCAATGGCTTCAACAAATTTCGTTCTGAAAGATTTGAGCCTTGAAGGCATGATACCTCATAGCGCGTGCGACAAAGCAATATCTGACGGGATAGCGGGGATTTGCGGAGGCTGATCATCCAAACAGTTCGCAGAGATAGCCACGAAGAGCTAGCCTTTTGGCGAAATCCACTGTTGGCAGATGGTTTGGAAAACGCGATTGGAATGGCCCCGAAAAAAAACTCGAAATTGGGTGCCCCCACAATCGGAGTGACCTGGCCAGGACATCGCGCACTGTGCTGAGGGTTTCTTCTGCTATTGCTTTTGCGAAGCCAGGAAACGACCTGCTTTTCGCGGCCGAATCGTCACCTGCCTAATGAAAACATGCCCGGTCATGGGATATGGCTAACAGGAGACGTTCCCGGACACGTGGCGTCGTGGATTTTGGAACGAACCGCACGCAAGGCACATTTCTTATTCTAACCCTCCACGAACAAAAGATTCTGGTCACAGCGGCTTTTGCGTTGGTCATCCGGCTGGCTTGCCAACCCACTAACACACTTTTTATCACCAGGCCTACCAACCATCACGCGCAGAACCGCTCTGCTCCGCCGCACTCGGGACGAGAACGCTCGCTCCGAAAATTTTGTCAGATGCAGCCAACACTTATCAAAAGCAGGGCGTCCGATTCCTTTGCATGACAACGCCTGCCCACACGTTTCACAAATCACTATCCATAAATTGAAACACGAATGTATCAAGCCGGTTGAAGTTCTCAACCGCCATATTCTTCAGACCTTTCGACCTTTCGCCAACCGACTATCACCTTTTCTAACATTTTCAGAACTCCCTTGCTGGAAAATACTTCATCAATCAGGACCAGGCAAAAAAGCCTTCGTGGATTTCGTGGATTCTCGACCACCCAGTTTTTTTCTTTGATGGGATTTCTCGACTGCTGTCACATTGGCAAAAGTGTGCTGATTCGAATGGTGCCTATTTCGATTAAATCCGATGAGTATTAAAAAAGTTACGATCGTTTAAAGTGAAACACCCAAAACGCTGAGAACTTTCCGGACAACCTAATATTTCGGCGAGCGGATTGCATGCTAACTGAAAAGGGAAACGTCATCGGTAGGCATTTCGGTGCAGGTAATGGAAACGAAATCTGCTCTTTTACTGAGCGATTCATACTGCGCTGTATTGGCCGACTACACATGTATCTACTATATCTACAGATTTTTTATTGTATGGCGTTATGGCGCGGACCACACCCCTGCTGCAAATAGAACCGTGTGCTAAGTAGTGCAGGATCCCAAACCTTGCTCTGTTCTGCTACGACTCATCACTACAGCGCCGATCAGATCACTACACTGAAAAAGTTCTATTGAAATTATGGTGCGCGCCTGGCGAAGTGGTGCCAGCTCGGCGAACTCGATAAAGAGAAGGAAAAGAGCATTGCCTATTCTACTATACCAGTCGGATCGCCCAGCTGTCGCCGGGCGCTCCTCCTTCTGTGACATGGCCCGGCTTCGCCGGGCCATGCGGATTTGCCGCGTGCTAAGTTAGGATCGTTGACCAACCACACTGTTCAAAGGAATCTTCTGCATCAGCCAAGAACTGAAAAGCAGCGCCGTTCCGTCAAGACGCAGAAGCAGCAGCAGCGCCCGCCGCATCACAGGAGGAGAGCGGTTTAGCCAGCGATCCGACTGGTACGTTCATAACCTACACGGGAATATTGCAGCCTGTTAGGTTAGCCGCTGAAGCAGCCTATGATTCATGCATTCTGTCCCTTAAAGCGTCTTGCTTTGGAATGCACTCCCGCATTCAGCAGTGGAACCCTTTAAATGGCCCTCACTAAGGTTGTTGATGGAAGATAATTGTGGTAAGAGTGATTAAGTCAATTGCTGCTGTTCATAACATCTCTGTAAACAAACCCCATGCATTTGGAATAGAGCTAGCTTAGCGGTCGTACATGATGTCGTTACTAATAAGCAGTGAGGAATGAGTTCTGTTGGAATCATTGAGATCGTTATACTTGAGTCATATCGATCGCATTGTTGTGAGCGGTGAAGCGGATTTTCCCATGTTACCTTGTCACTTTCAGCTCCTATCACTTCCGTCACCCGATAATAATATTCCGTCCCATATCACTATCATATCACCCTATATCACCTCTCGGATCCAAGGTCCCACTGTTGCTGTAACCTTTGAATTTGATGACCCTCCGAGGCCCCCTTATCATCGGATCTTATCAACTGTTATCACTTTCTGTCACCCGCCAATAATGTTCCCGTCCCACACCCTATATCACCTCTCGGATCCAAGGTCCCACTGTTGCTGTAACCTGCGTTACGAATTGATGACCCTCCCCTTCCGAGGCCCTTATCGGATCTTATCAACTGTTATCACTTTCTGTCGCCCGCCAATAATGTTCCCGTCCCACACCCTATATCACCTCTCGGATCCAAGTCCCACGCTTACTGCGACGGGTGCTATGAATTTCGTGGACGGACAGACGCACACACAAACACACACACACACACACAGACACATTCAAAGACATACTTAGCGAATTATACAGTGCGTAACAAAAGTATGTGGACACCCCAAATTTTGATTTTGCGAAACTGCCTTTGGATATTGCGATCTGAGACCATCACTGTTAAATTCCTCATAAGCGAAAGTATAGGAATGCACTACCTACGAGCACATTGTGAACTATTGAGCAATGATTTATTGTTTTGAAAAAATTTCTTAATAACAAAAGTATGTGGACACTTAACAAAAAACAAAAGTATCATGGAAATTAAAACTTGGTGCTCCCTCCCGCGTTCACTATTACTTCGAACATTCTGTCTGGCATGCTGTGGACAAGATTTGTGATAGTGTCTTCGTCGATTTCCTCCCATGCAGCCACTACCGCCTCCTTGAGGTCTCGCACGCTGTTGTACTGCCGATTGTTCATGTAAATTCGTCGAACCATAATTCCCCACAGGTTTTCGATTGGGTTGCAGTCAGGAGAACATGCCGGCCAATCCATCACTTTGATACCATTGCGTTGGAGCCATTTTATAGTAGAATTTGAAACATGCACGGCGGCGTTGTCCTGCTGCACATGTGTCCTGGGTCGTGGCCCACTCAGAAAAGGCAAGAGGTTGGATTCGAGCACTCCTTGATATTCCTGACTGTTCATACGGCACGATGGGAAGGCGAGCTCTAACTTTCCGCTGGTTCCAAAACCACCCCACACCATCAAAGAGCCGCCTCCGAAATTTCGCCTCGAGAACAGCAATGGATCGCGACGAAGGTCTCTCCAGTAGTGCCGATATCCATCTGGACCGTCGAGATCGGACTTTTTTTCATCGGTGAAGATAACCTAAGAAAGAAAAGCGCATGGGATGTTGCCTTTCTGATTTTACAAATTTCTCGAAAAACTTCGCCTTGTCCCCCTCGCCATGTTTGCACGCGCGAAGTTCAGTCTCGCCAGCTGGTGTTGGGCAGTCAGGCGAGGAGCTTTCTTCATGGTCTCTCGTGTGATATGCTCATTTGATCGAATATAGCGCCATATCGTCATTTTTGAGACCGGTAGATTAATTGCAGCATGGATCTGTCTCACAGAAAGGGGGGAGTTTGAGGCGACCCGCGCTATTCTTCTGATGTCTTTTGCGGACAAAGATCGAGGACGCCCCGAAATATGTGCTGAATGGTAGCCATCAGGATTCTGGAGGTATTTACCAACGCACGTCGCCGAACGTCCGAGCTGTCTTGCAATTTCTCTATTTGAGTGTCCAGCAGCACTGAGAGCTCGAATCTGAGATTGTTCGTCTTCGGAGAGAGTACTGCCACGACGAGGCATGAGTACAGATTAATGGGGAGCAGAGACGATAGATATGGGTTGCAGATTTGGAGTCAAACTTTGAACTTTCTCAGGTGTCCACATACTTTTGTTATTAAGAAATTTTTTCAAAACAATAAATAATTGTACAGTAGTTCACAATGTATTCAGAAGTAGTGCATTCCTATACTTTCGCTTATGAGGAATCTAACAGTGATGGTCTTTAACAGTGATGGTCTCAGATCGCAAAATCCAAAGGCAACTTCGCAAAATCAAAATTTGAGGTGTCCACATACTTTTGTTACGCACTGTATATAGAGGGATACCAACCTGAGCGCCCGGCTGACGCCGGGCGATCCGTCTGGTATAATCAAGGCACTTACGACCATTTCCCATCTCCACCATTGTTTTCTGGAAGGGTGTTATGAGGAAATTGGGCATAGGCAGATGTTAATGACCTTAGATACTCTCCTAGATACCAGCGTTTATTACCTCCTAGCTTGAGCGCCTCGTTCATTGAGGCAATGTTTTCCCGATCACTTTAATACGACCCATGTCTGACACGGCGTCAACTGCTCTTGCAAACGGAGGCAACAAAGGAAGTGCACTTTGGAGTTGTGGTAGACTACATCTTGCCAAGCTTCAATAGACACTAATCAGCTTCTGCGATAACATTGTTGTGTTATCATTCCCAAGGCATTTAGCAGTGCGGTTCATTTTCAGATGATGAATTCTGTAATGCCTCCGAAAGCAACATCGAGAATGATTCAGCGGTGGGTTGCAGGTTGCATGACTCATTTTGTGAGCAATTTCTTGCTGCACAGCAGTATTATCACCTCAACTACGACAGGATATTAAGTTTCCTGGAAAGTCCTTGCCAGTTTCAAGGATAGGCATAAATCAAAACTTCTGTGAGGGCAAGCCCGAGTTGCTACGTGATACATTTTCTACCGAGTCGGATCGCCCGGCTTACGCCGAGCTCTCCTCCTTCTCTTTAGCCCGGCTTCGCCGGGCTGGCCTGGCTTCCAGAGGCACTTTCACGGAAAGGGAATTTGTCATTCACTGAGCTGCTCATATTGCGCTGTATTGAACGAATCGTAACAGATAGAGCAACCCAGCGAATCCTGAGTCCACGCTTGTTCGCAGAAGAGGTGGTGGTTTGGGCCATAACTCCCATACCATACATAGATCTATAGATATAGATAGAAAGTACAGTCGGACAATACAGCGCAATATGAGTTGCTCAGTAGATGAACAAATTCCGTTTCCATTACCTGCATCGAAATTCTACCGTTGAGCGCTCACCTTTTTAAATACCATGCAATCCATTTCTTTATGTCGAGCAAAGATTGCAGAAGCCAATATTTTTGCTACGTACGTTAGTTGTACATCTTGTCCCGTATTATTCATTTTCATCAGCTCTTGAACGTTTGAAAGTAAAAGGGTGATATCACATTCAAAACATTACCTCGAATTGATACCACGATATGAATTGGTTCGCGACTCTGCTAGCGGTGGGTTCTTCCTTTCTTCAACCTATCGCTTTCACTAAAGTAGCGGTGTGCTCATGTTAAAGCGCACTCTACGCTCCACAGTCGTACACCCACCACCTCCCCCCCCCCTCCTTCAGTGCTTCAATCCCTTCCGTACCCTGATATTAGGTTGTCCGGAAAGTTCTCAGCGTTTTGAGTGTTTCACTTTAAACGATCATAACTTTCTTAATACTCATCGGATTTAATCGAAATAAGCACCGTTCGAATCAGCACACTTTTGCCAATGTGACACCAGTCGATAAATCCCATCAAAGAAAAAACTGGGTGGTCGAGAATCCACGAAATCCACGAAGGCTTTTATCCCAGTAAACTTGGGCAGGAAGTACCGTAAACCGGTGAGCACGGAGACGGGAGTGCTTCGTCTTCTAAGCTACTTTCTTGATGTTCCCGAAGCCACCCGTTTCCTCCTCCATAGCTCTGGCGCTAGTTCCTTTCCCATAGCGTTTTCGCGATGCACGTACACTAGCTAACGAAAATGTTCCTCCCGTGGAGCGAGAACGGGCATCAGAAACCGGTCCTTGCCTCATGAACAACGTTTCCGTCAGCTTCATCCGCAACGTTTCCATAGGCGCGGTCAAAAAAGACAGCATTCGCTCTGAGAACGAAATATCTCCAGCAAAGCAGAGAGGGTGTGCTTACCGGCTGTCGATTTTCATTTCTATGTCGACGCATGGCGTTTTCGAGGGAGACGTTGAAGAGTTTGGTCGAAATGGCTCACCCTTTCGAACCTCTATGTTCACGTCGATGATGATGTACAATATTTGTGGAACCAGTCGGATCGTCCACCTGACGCTGGGCGCTCCTCATTCCCTATTTCACGGCCCAACATCGCCGGGCCACGTGGCCTCGCGAGGCACTCTTCCCTTGGGTGAGGTACAATGCGGAAAATGTGCCAAATTATGACAGCCTTTTTTAACTAAAAGGTAGAAAGAAAAATTTAGAATAACTCAACATCAGTCATTATTCTCAACACTAGTCCATCTTGCTAACTGCTGACTACCATGAGAGTTGCACATATCATTAGGGACGCAGTTGCGACATCAGAATGGGTAAAGTTGAGTTAGCCCAAATGAGCAGTGTAACCTGCGCGACCTTCACCCCGGAAGAGGCACGATTGCAGAGCAGACAAGTATACGCCGCGGAATCCGCGACGAGGATGGAGGGGGGTCGTATTTGGCCCTCTCGTAAGCAGTGAGGTCGTATTTGCAGAGGTCAACTCTCAAAACTGCAGCGATATAGCTTGCAGAATGGATGATGCGTTCGGAAAGGAAGTAGGGTACACCTCTGTGCTCTTCCCCACATGAGGAGAAGATGTATGGAAAGCGTACCTTGTGGGGTGGGGTTATGATTGTCCCAGATTGATTCTTCACAAGGTGTGAGCGCGAGTTGATCGGTTAGAGCAGTCACATTTAGGCAACAAATAGTTTTCTTCTATCAACTAACGCAACATCAACAAAGAAAATGCAATGATCCTACTAGATATAATCCGCTAAGTGTGTCTGTATGTGTCACGAAACTCATAACACCTGTCCCATTTGCAGAGAAACATTGATTTCAGGAAGTGATGGAGGGGTGTGACGGGAACACCATTGGTGGGTGACAGGATGTGATATCAGTTGATAAGATTCGATAAGAGGCGTCCAAAGGGGATGGTCACCCAGTCCATAGTGCGGGCCACAGCAGCAGTGGGACGTTGGTTCCGAGCAGTGAAATAGGGGGTGGGACGAAAACATTATTGGTAGGTGACAGGATGTGATATCAGCTGATAAGATCTGATAATGGGCATTAGAAGGGAAGGACTACCAAATTCATAGTGCGGCTCACAGGAACAGTGGGTCCTTGGATCCGAGAGGTGATATAGGGTGATATGATAGTGATACGGGACGGGAATATTATTGGCGGGTACGGAAGTGATAGGAGCTAAAAGTGACAAGGTAACATGGGAAAATCCGCTTCACCGCTCACAACAACAATGCGATCGATATGACTCAAGTATAACGATCTCAATGATTCCAACAGAACTCATTCTCACTGCTTTAGTAACGACATCATGTATGACCGTTAGCTAGCTCTATTCCAAATGCATGGGGTTTGTTTACAGAGAACAGCAGCAATTGACTTAATCACTCTTACCACAATTATCTTCCATCAACAACCTTAGTGAGGGCCATTTAAAGGGTTCCACTGCTGAATGCGGGAGTGCATTCCAAAGCAAGACGCTTTAGGAGGACAGAATGCATAAATTATAGGCTGCTTCAGCGGCTATCCTAACAGGCTGCACTATTCCCGTGTAGGTTATGAACGTACCAGTCGGATCGCTGGCTAAGGCCGGCTCTCCTCCTGTGATGCGGGGGGGGCTGCTGCTGCTTCTGCGTCTTGACGGAACGAGCGCTGCTTTTCAGTTCTTGGCTGATGCAGAAGATTCCTTTGAACAGTGTGGTTGGTCAACGATCCGTAACTTAGCCCGGCTAAGCCGGGCCATGTCACAGAAGGATCCGACTGGTATTGGGATAATTAGAGGTAGGCGGTGGAGGAGGACGCAGGAGGGTTCGAGAGAGAACCGCTGTTGATCCTGTGTGCAGATGACTGAAACAAAAACCTAATAAAACTGCTCCCTGGTCTATCCCACTAGACCCGCCAGATTGCAATGATCAAGAGGTGTTCGGAACCCTCCGTGACCCCTTCCATTGGCGGTCCGCTACTTTTGATCTTGGTGAGCTACAACGCTCTGCTCGGCGCCCACCCTTTCAGCCACAACCTAGCTTTCTGAATGGAAGCGTGTGCTTTGTAGAGGGGGCATTCTCATGCTGCTGCTGAAGATTTCGATTGGAGATCCACGACGGGCGAATTTTCGCTATAACTGAGCTACAGCGAAAATATTGTGTTGTTAGAAAGAGAAAACATTCTCATAGGCCATAGAGCTCTTCGCTCCATGTTATGTTTGAAGACGTTGTGACCTTCACAAGGTAGAAAAATCGCACTCGCCTAAAGATGTCCGTGCTATTTTTGTGATTTTTTGCGGGCAAACTTTAACTATCATTGAGCTAAAGCAGAAAAGCGGGTGGTGACGTCCGTTCCTCCAAGTGGACCTGCTCGCTTTTGCGGGCTGAGCAGAACGCGGACGAACACGAAAGCAGGCGACAGGCCTTCGTGACGGGCCGGCTTACGAACACCCCATGTCACATCATTATGTTCAACTATGCCTTATGAATTTCGAGATAATGCTACGGCGTCCGCGGGAGCCGACGCGCACTCGCAAAGCCCGACGAGTGTGAAAAATATGCGAGGGTCCTCGTTGCAAGGACGGCATCGGGGGCAACCAGGCTAGTCCGAAAGACGTGCAATGTGTTAAAGGCTCGTATTGCGACGCTGAATGTGGGACGCTGACTGGACGCTCGTATGAGTTAGCAGAAGCCCTAGAGCGTAGAAAGATCGACCTCTGTGCCGTGCAAGAGACGAGATGGGCTGGCTGCAAGTCGAAAGAGTTAGGCCGCGGCTTCAAAGCCGTTCTTTGTGGCGGGCCGAAAACTACAAGTGGTGTGGCCGTGATCGTGTCTCAGCGATTTCGCGATTCGATTGTGAGCGTAGTTCGTTTCGACGACCGTTTAATGAAGATTGTTGTCGCTATTGAACAACGACTGTACCACTTCTCTGCATATGCCCCACAAACTGGATGCTCTGAGCAGTCCAAGGACGAGTTCTGGGCTCTGCTGGACGAGAAGACGGCTGAAGTGCCACCAAAAGACGGTATCATTGTAGCCGGCGATTTAAACGGACACGTGGGCGCTGCAAAAGACGGCTATGCTTGTCATGGCGGATTCGGCTACGGTTCACGGAACGCCGATGGTGAGCGAGTCCTTGAGTATGCAGAGTCGCATAATCTCGTCATTCTGAACACAAGGTTTCGTAAACGTGACTCCCATCTCATCACGTTCTACAGCGGGAGTACCAAGACACAAATAGACTTTGTGCTCATCAGGCATGGCGACCAAGGACTCGTGACAGACGCTAAGGTAGTACCGTATGAAACGGTTGCCACGCAGCACCGCCCACTGATCTGCACGCTCAGACTTGTAGCTCCCAGACCGAGGCAGGCAGAACGATGCGGTCCTGAAAGAATAAAGTGGTGGCGACTGAAAGAGCGGGAGGCAGCTGTGATTTCTCGTATTCGACTACCTGAAGTCACAGGAGACCTGGAACGAAGCCGTTAATTCTATAATCCAGGCCGCCCGCTCCGAACTCGGCACAACGAAGCCTGGACGGCGGAGGATTGACAAAGAGGCATGGCTCTGGACGGACGACGTCAAAGCAAAGGTTCGAGAAAAGAAGACTATCACGCGTTTCTCGAGCACAAGTCGGCTGACAACTGGCGGCAGTATCGGGAAGCGAGGAAGGCGGCAAAGACGGCCGTGGCTGCTGTGAAGGCCGCTCACTTCGATGATATCAGCAAGAAGCTGGAGACGCGCGACGGTGAGCGGTACCTGTACGGACTTGCCAAATCTCGTCATCGCCAAACCGAAGACATTGAGAAGTTTTTTGGCATAAGTGATGAGAATGGCCACCTTCTGATGGACCGAAAAAGGGTATTGCAACGATGGCGTGAATACTTCGAGGGCATCTCAACGGTGGAATTCGCCCATCCCGCTATACCCTGTACCGCACCAACATATGGTCCCGTTCAGAAGATCACCGTACAGGAAACAGAAGCTGCTCTGAGGAAGATGAAGGCCGCAAAGTAACAGGCCCCGACGACATAGCAGCTGATTTGTGGAAGTCACAACGCTGGTTTTCTGCGGGTTGGTTGACGAAACTCTTCAAGATCGTCGAAGAGAAGAAGGTGCCCAAGGACTGGCAGCAGAGCGTGACGATCCCAGTTTGGAAAAAAGGGCAGCCCGGCAGAATGCTCGAACTACCGTCCAATTCGCCTTCTCTCGCACACTATGAAAATCTTCGAGCGAATTGTTGACGCCCGCGTTCGTGATATCGTCCAGCTTTCCACCAATCAGTGTGGCTTCGTGGCGGGTTGTAGCACCGTCGACGCCATACATGCCGCTCGCCTATTGCTGGAGAAACACCGTGAGAAGCGAAAGCCCGTGCATGTAGCTTTCTTAGACCTGGAGAAGGCATTCGATCGTGTGCCACGTGATGTTATATGGTACGCTTTGAGGCGGCACGGCGTGCCCGAAGAGCTAATTGAGTGGGTGCGCATCCTTTACTCATGCCCAGGGAGCCAAGTTCGCTCACCAGCGGGTGTCTCAATGGAGTTCCCCATCACCGTCGGGGTACATCAAGGCTCTGCGCTCTCCCCACTTCTTTTCGTTGCCGTCATGGATGCCATCTCACGAGATCTTCAGAAGGAAGTGCCTTGGACCCTGCTTTACGCTGATGATGTGATGCTTGCTTGTGAAGATAAGAGCGCACTGGAACAGCAGGTGCAAGCTTGGGCCGAGCGTCTGGCGAAGTTTGGACTCAGGTTGAACGTCAACAAGACCGAGTACCTGACAACCGACCCAAATGAGCCGGGCTCCATTAAGATCGATGACACGGTGCTCAAGCGCACGGAAACATTCAAGTATCTCGGATCAGCACTTGCGTCCGATGGCAGTCTGAACTCGGAAGTGAGCGCACGAGTGAGTGCGGCGTGGTCTAAATGGCGATCCATGTCTGGGATCCTTTGCGACAAGAAAATGCCAGAGCGTTTCAAGTCAAAGATCTATCGTACTGTCGTCCGACCTGTCGCGTTATATGGTGCCGAGTGCTGGCCCGCGACCAAAGAAGTTGAGGCTCGCCTTGGTGTGATGGAGATGAAGATGTTGCGCTGGACGGCGGGCGTCACGCGATCGGACCGCATTTGTAACGATGTCGTGCGCAAGAAGTATGGTGTAGCCCCCATAGCAGAGAAATTGCGTGAAACGCGAAAAGGCTGACACCGTCCGTAAAACTGCTCTCGAACTCGAGGTACCAGGAAAGCGGCCAAAGGGGCGTCCCAAACAGCGCTGGCTCGACACACTGCATACCGACTTGAAAATAGCCGGCATTCACCCCGATCAGGCATTCAATCGGGAAAAGTGGCGTAGTTATATCAAAAGAGCGGACCCCGCCATCAAGCGGGACAAACGCTGAAGAAGAAGAAGAAGAGCTAAAGCAAAAGGCTCTGCTCACCCGAAAGAGAGAACCTTTTTGGTTTCCTGCGCCGTGGAGGTTTTGTCATGTCTGAACGACGTTACTTCCATTGGAAGGCGAAGCTGCACCATAGCAGCGGCGTTTCCAATGCTACACATGTAAACGTGAACGGGTATCGATCGACGCCGGCTTTTTCTCCCTTGACTTTGGGGTGCTATAAGTTACACCTTAGTAATTCTAATCGGCATTTCTACCACCACATTAAAGAGCATATTAAGTACTATCATGATACTCCGCCACAGCCTTCTGGATGAGCGCCATGGAGAGATTCTGCCACGCGACCGCGAGTCGGTACCTGAACTGCGAGATCGTTGATTTCTCCGCCACTGTAGACCACCCTATTGAACTCCGCCCGAACCAGGTAGTTGAGGGGCTTACTTCAGGCGACCTGCTTAGGAATCCCATCTTCTTCAGGTACTCAACGCCCTTCCATTCCAAGTAGGCGAGTTTTTTCCAACGCCCTTCGATTTCGATTTCATGTAGTGTCACCCAACCCTCTAGCACTACAACATTTCCAAGGAGGTAGGGGCGACTACATGTGAGGAGGATATTCTTCTCGAGTTGCTCGATGTGACCGCAAGGTCCGGGGTCCACGAAGAGAATGTCGGTCCTCACATTCCAGCACGTCCGGTCCATACCATCAACCCGCGCCTTGGCGACTGCGGTGAAGATGATGTCCTAAACCGTAGCGACGTTGTCGGAGCTGCTCGATGTTGGAGGTCGCCCAGATCGAGGGCACTGGTCTCCAGGTAGCTATCCATGGGTGACTCTACACTAGAAGTTCCGCAGCTGCTTGGAGGTGACGCGAATTCCAGTCGTGAATCCAGCCTTTCGCAGTCAGGCTGCGATTGGAGGTGACTTCATATTTTGGTTTACATGAAGGTGATGGGCGGCAGCCTGCTCCAGCTTATCGAGGAACATCTTGGGTATCTTCCGCCCCGGTACTCGTACCCACGTCCTTTGTCCGGGCTGCGAAAACTGTGCTGATATGTGACTCAGTCTAAATGTTTTTTTTTGGCTCCCTCTGTATATGTATAAACTTTTGATGGTATTTTGATGACGATAGCCACTGAAACCGACAACGCGCACGAATTTCGAATTGAACCTGACCCTGTTCGTATCACTCAAGCCGGCAGAGTTCGGCGACAGAGGGAGTGGGGGGGGGGCACTTTGTTACTTGTGCCACTTCCATCGACGGTGTGAACCATCTAGAGGAGAATTTTCGTAGAGCTCACAAGAGTTTGCCAGGTTTACGCATGGTGGGACAGCAGCTTTCTCCAAACTTCACAAGAGTTCACAGATTTTACCAGAATGAGACTAACTGTAAATCGGATGTAGTGAAGCAGCTGATGTGCAGAATGCCCCTCCGTCGCCGGACTGTGCTCCTTCGAGCAGTCTGAAAAGGACCAAGATTTGGTTTGAGAATCGTGCGTGTTTTCGGTATCGACTGACCCGCTGATTGATAGCGTAGATTTGAAAACAAAAACTCGTTGCTTAGTTAACTTGTGCCGAGTGAGCTGTGAATGATTCTCTTTTTTAGGGATTTCATACTAGCTTTCTGTATCGCGGCAACTCACTTTTCTCAAGCAATTCCGGAACATGACAAAAGTAACACTTTAATGTATTCATAATTTATCTTGTTCTTTCTTTTTATTCTTCTGTCATAAAATGTAGGTATTGAAAG
>MU912217.1:17777-39895 GCA_036418165.1 Cooperia oncophora | reverse complement strand
CAAGCAATTCCGGAACATGACAAAAGTAACACTTTAATGTATTCATAAGTTATCTTGCTCTTTCTTTTTATTCTTCTGTCATAAAATGTAGGTATTGAAAGTAGTGAAAAACAATCGTCTTGAAGTTATTTAGTATCAGAGGTAAACGTGCGTGTGCGTGTCTGTCTCTAAAGAGGGAGGTCGTTCAGGGCGTGCCTTGCTTTTTCAAAATGGTTTGTTGCATTTTGTAGGGGCTTGAACATAGACCACAGAAGTGTGGTTCATTTTCGCTGAGTGCCCCCAGCAACGCCAAAAAAGGAGTGAGAACTACTTCCGTATACCCTCCTATAGGACGTTCAGCGCTATACTGGCGCCAGATTATGTCAGCGCCGAAATAAGTGTCAAAATCGTGATCAGGTACATCGATTACCGCTGTAGACGAAAATTCGGCCGAATTCGTGTTGACCGGAGTCTCACTTCTTTGTAAGGATGATAACGTGAATGACGTAGCACGTCGCCATATCGCAGCCGTATCGCAAGGGTGCGCCCAAGTTCCTTTCATGCTTGGTATCTGTGTGGTGGTGGCGGCATTCGTGTAGAAACATCCTGGATATTCGCCCATCCCTACTGCCTGCTCGCTCAATAGTGATGTCCTTCTCCCCACCAAGAAAACAGATATTGCCCTCATTCAAGCTCCATCACTCCTTTTTTTGAAATTGACCTGAATGGATACTTACCTTTTGTTCCTTTTTGCATGAGTTTCATCGATATTGTTAGTTTGTTTGTACATTAGTAAAATGGGGAAATCGGTACAATGAGGCACTGTAGAATTCAATAGGGAGACGCTCTAGCACAACTCAGCACACATACCCAAGAAGTCGAAAAGAGGTTTTCTGATCGAAAGTTTTCTACAGGGGTATTCGATGGCCCTGATCATGGTATTGGCACTTATTTTTCGGCCGTGATATAATCTGGCGCCTGGGTAGCGCTACGCGTCCCTTATATATGTGTACCTAACGCATTCATTGGAAGAAAGTGGCTCCATATTAGCGATTAATGGCACCGGCTATAAGAGGGAGCCACATTCGTGATTAGGCATTGACCAACTAGTAGAGACGATTTTCTTCGATCTCACTTAATGGTATGTGAAACTTGAAATAACTGCATAGCACCGATTCATGGAGTATCGTCATTCAGAATGTGCCCATAAATGGCAGTTATTCGATAAATATTCATGCACGGACATTTACGGAGGGAAGGAAAGCAAAAGCTGAATAATGCAAACTGCTGCGCTCTGTATGAAATTGAACCATCAACTTCACCAGTACTGTCGGAAGAGAATCATCCACGCTATCCACCAGTCCATGCGATCCATGCCAGTGTAAGCGACCCCAAACCGTGAAGGAATCATTCTATGGATTACTCACTTTTAAGCACGTCCCACAAGCAAGAACCCACACCCCGACTGTCTTCTTCCTCGATGCCTCGTCTTGCTTAATGGCATGTAGGACTTGAAATTTGAATAGCATCGCTTCCGAGTATCCCCATAAATAGCAGTTATGGGACTCATATTCATGCACGGGCTTATGAACGGAGGGAAAGCAAAAGCTGAACATGCAAAAACTCACAGCCCCAGGTGAGTCGAACCATCAACCCATCTAAGTCCGTTTTAGAATCCTCCACGCTCTAGGCCATCCGATCTTTGCTGCTGCACACCACTCTGATCGTTGAAGAAACCATTCCAAGAAGCCGTTCACTCTTGATTACGTGCCACAAGTAAGACCCCATACCCCGACTGTTTTCTTTCCTCGATAAAAGTACCTTTATAGAGATCCTCGACACAGCAACTGGACAAAATTTCGAGCGGTTCACAGCCCATAGAGGCTCAGAAACAATCGATTCCATAGATTTCTTTTCGCCCCTTTTTCTGGCATTCCAAGGGCCGCTCGGCGAAAATGGAGTCCACTTTTGTTTATGTGCAAGGCCCTACGAAATGCAAAAACCGTTTCAAAAAGCGGGGCACACCCTGAACGACATCCCTTGTAAGGTATGTGACTCACAGACCGATTTCATTGACGCACAATTTCGCGTATGCCGTACGACTTCAGTGAAGTAGTATTTCTGTGGAACTTGTGAAATACTTTCGTCTTTTCGTTTCTAGATAGCCTCCTTAGTGGCCATATAGCTGACACCAGAAGGTTCAATCTACGAAGTTGGCTCACTTCCACATGATCGGGCCTTCCGAATCATGCTAGGTGAAAGTGTAGGCGAAATATAGTTTCACTATATTTAGTTTATCTATTAGGTTAGGAAGAAAGTCCTGCTATACTTCGACTACAATTTTGGACGAAATTTTTCTTAACCAAACGACATACCTAGCTTAGAGAGTAACCGCCTATAATAATTAGTACTAGTGCCCATATTCGCACTGTTATTATAAAGCACAAACAACGAGCCAGGCGTGTCGATTTGTATATCTGTTTGTCGGTCTGTCTGTATGTCTGTCTGGCCGCCCGGAGAATGACTTTTTAGGGCGATAGAGAAGGTTATACCAGAAAGCAGTTGCTAGCCGAAATACTAGGTTGTCCGGAAAGTTTTGAGGAACTCCGCACTTTTAGTTTGACGAAGTGTAGCAGACAGATGCCCTAAGGCAGCGTGCACACTTCGCGACGGCAGCGAGCGTCCGCCGCATCGATGCCGTAGAAAGCATGCGCATCGATCGCGTCGAACGCGCGACCGAAGAGCTGCCGTCGCGAAGTCTGAACGCTGCCTAACACAAAGTCATACGCTAACTAGGGAGGTCGTTCAGGACGTGGAGCGCTTTTTGAAAACGGTTTTTTGCATGATGTGGGGTCACGTGCATGGAGTAATAAAATGATGCGCACTTCTCCTGAACGCCTCATACCAAAAAAAGGTGTGAAAAAGAAGTCTGTGGAAACCGACTGTTTTTGAGCCTCAGTGGGCTCTGAATCACTTGCAACTTTGACCAGTTGCTGAGTGGAGGGTCCTTATAAAGGTACTATAGGAATCGAGGAGGAAAATAGTCGCAAATGGGGTCTTACTTGAGGCACGTGATTAAAAGTGAGCGGCTCGTCGGAATGGTTTCTTCAACGATCGGAGCGCGTTCAGCTACAACGATCGGATGGCCTAGTGGATAGCGTGGAGGATTCTCAATCGGACAGTGAGGGTGGGGGTTGATGGTTCGACTCCCCTCGGCTTGCGAGTTTTTGCATTTTTTATGTTCCGCTGTTCTCGCTTCCCCAGATATTACGGGGGGGGGGGGGGGGGGGGGGGCAAAAAAAGTCACTTCGACCGAGTCACATATCAGCAAAGTTTTCGCTGCCCAGACAGAGGACGTGGATACGAGTACCAGGGCGGAAGATACCCAAGATGTTCCTCTATAAGCAGGAGCTGGCTCTCGCCCATCACCTTCATGTACACCAAAATATGAAGTCATCTCCAGTCGCAGCCTGACTGGAGAAGACCTTTGGAATTCATGTCACCTCCAAACAGCTGCGAAACTTCTAGTATGGAGTCACCCATGGATAGCTACCTGGAGACCAGTACTCTCGATCTGGATGACCTCCAACATCGAGCAGCTCCGACAACGTCGCTACGGTCTAGGACATCATCTTCACCACAGTCGCCAAGGCGCGGGTTGATGGTATGGACCGGACGTACCTGGAATGGAAAGACCAATATTTTCTTCGTGGACCCCGGACTGAAGGTGAGCGCTGGCGGTTACATCGAGCAACTCGAGAAGAATATCCTCCCCACATGTCGTCGCCCGTACCTTCTTGGAAACTTTGTACTGCTACAGCATTGGGTGCCACCACATGGAATCGGAGGGCGTTGGAAAAACTCTCGCCTACTTGGAATGGAAGGGGCTGAGTACCTAAAGAAGATGGAATATCCAAGTAGGTCACCTGACCTGAACTCCCTCAATTACCCGGTTCGGGCGGAGTTCAATAGGGTGGTCTACGGTGGCGGAGAAATCGACTATCTCGCTGATCTCAGGCACCACATCGCGGTCGCGTGCCAGAATCTCTCGATGGCGCTCGTCCAGAAGGCTGTGGCGGAGTGTCATGATAGTATTTAATATGCTCTTTAATATGGTGGTAGAAATGTCCGATCAGAATTTAATAAAGTGTAACTTATAGCGCCTCGAAAGTCAATGAAGGAAAGTGACTTTTTTTGCCCCCCCCCCTGTATATCTGTTTATGAATTTTACTTTTATATCTACCATTTATAGGCACATTCTAAAGAGTTAGCCCCATTAGTCGGTGCTATTCGACAATTTCGATTTTCACATACCATTTTCACATACCGCATACCACCACATATACCATTTCACACACCACATATTAGGCAAGAACTTTTCTGAACTTGCCTATCTTTATATGTTATTCAGTGCCCTGATCACGACTATGGCATTTACTTTCAGCTGTAGTGCCATTTATCGCCATTTTGGAGCCACTTCTTTCTCCCACTGGAGTCGCTATGTACACTCATTTGAGGGACTTTTAGGGCCATTCTGACGCCAGATTGCGTTGACGCCAAGAATAAGTGTCAGAATCGTGATCACCATCGATTACCTCTACAGGCAAACGGCCAAAAAATCTTTCGATTTTCTCGAGTTGTGATAGACCATTTGGTCGGCAATGATGACCGGTAGTCTCACACCTTCGGAGCGGTGATGACGTAACGATGACGTGGTGGGCCGCCGGGCAGCCGTATCGCGGATTCGGTGCTCATAAGGTCCATTCATACTTGGCATGGGCATGGGTGGCAGAACAAGTGAAAAACCATCCTGGACATTTGTCGACCCCTAGCGACTGCTCGCTCAACAAAGATGTCGTCCTCCCACCGACAAAAAAGACCTCCAAATTTCGCCACTTTTTCAAATGCACCTGGAGGAATGATAACCTCCTTCTTCTTTCTATGAAGTTTATCGTTTTTGTTAGTTTTATGTTTCTGTACCACTGAATGGGAAGGTTTCTGTTACGAGGAAAGTACGACTTACAGCATAACCCAATACACAAATCCAAGGAAGTCAATTTTTTTTCGGTGTTTGCCTATAGGGGTAATCGGTGGTCCTGATCACGATTCTGACACTTACTTTTAACGTCGACGTAATACAGCGTTAGAATAGCCCTAAATCCCTCAAATAAGTGTACATAGTGACTCGAAAGATTTGGCTCCAAATGGCGATAAATGGCACTACAGCTGAAAGTAAATGCCATAGTCATGATCAGGGCACTGAATAACATATAAAGATCAAGCTTTCAGAAAAGTTCTTGCTTAATGGTATGTGAAAATCGAAATTGTTGAATAGCACCGACTACGGGGTATAACTATTTAGAATGTGCCTATAAATGGCAGATATCCGAGTAAAATTCATAACAGACATATATGGAAGCGAGAACAGCGGAACATAAAAAAATCGCAAGCCGAGGGGAGTCGAACCATCAACCCCCACCCTTACATCCGATTGAGAATCCTCCACGCTATCCACTAGGCCATCCGATCGTTGTAGCTGAACACCGCTCCGATCGTTGAAGAAACCATTCCGACGAGCCGCTCAGAGCCGCTCACTCTTAATCACGTGCCTCAAGTAAGACCCCATTTGCGACTATTTTCCTCCTCGATTCCTATAGTACCTTTATAAGGACCCTCCACTCACAAGGGAATGGTTTGAACTTCCCATGGAACTTTGAATGGAGACCTAGGTACATCGATAGAGCCTCGAATGCTGATTACGAATATGCAGATTAAAAGTGCTACGGGGACCTCCCAGACGAGATCTGGGTGGTCAAAGTTTGCGAAAACTCAGTTTTGGCTCGTAAGCGCTGCTGATCGATAGTCGGCAGTGCCACCGTGGCCTAGTGGTAACGGTCTCGCTTCAAAGCCAAATGCTCGTGGGTTTGCATCCCGTTGGCGCGAAAGTTTTTGCTTCGTCTCCTATAAGAGCTTTTACTCTAATTTTCGAAATTCTTCCGAGTTTACGGCCCAGCAGAGCAAGTAGATCAAGTAGATCAAGTATATGACGTACTCGATCGAGTATGGATTTGGTCATATCTGCCCTCTCTCAACTTATTACCCATCCGACCGTTCGAAGTTTTGCCCAGAATCACAATTGGCCCTACAAGCGTTTTCTCGTCAAAGATGTGATATTCGTGTTCAGGAGGTCGAAATCTCCCATGAACGAGTTTCTCGCTAAAATTTGAATTAGTCGGATGGGTAATATGTTCAGAGAGGGCAGATATGACCAAATCCATACTAGATCGAGTACGTCGTATACTTGATGTACTTGATCTACTTGCCCTGCTGGGCCGTAAACTCGGAAGAATTTCGAAAATTAGAGTTGAAGCTCTTATAGGAAACGAAGCAAAAATTTTCACGCCAACGGACTGGCCTGCTATCGATCAGCGCTACTTACAAGCCGAAACTGAATTTTCGCAAACTTTGACCACCCAGACCTTCATATCTTGTCTGGGAGGTCCCCGTAGTACCGGTCAGTTTCTCACGTCAGAGTTTGGCTCAGATGTTGCGTATGCCCCCGCATTCTGAGTACTCACTTCAAAGCTTCCAGACAATGTAGTCCCGCGCAAAAGTTAAGGGAATGGGATGGACAATGTTTATTGTAACCTATGAGTTCCTATCTCTTATCGTTGTTGATAAATGTCAAATTAGCTGGTTGAAATTTCTCAAAACTTTCCGGTCATGCAATCACTAAATAACTTAGTCCTTCACATGCTGGAAAGAACCAAACACGAGCAGCGCTCGTCGTGATGCAAAGAAAAAGGTTGTGGCTGCGGGCAGATAAAAGTTAGCGAGTAATGTAGGGGGAAACGATGGCAGAAGACAAAAGACGTCAGCAAATTTCAAAACTACTTGGTGTTGCACACTGCTCCAAGGGGCACCACATCGTTGAGTTAACAGTTACCCTATGATATGCCAGAGCCAAGGCAAGGGTGCGTATGAAAACGTGCTTAATCTGGGTTGTGCACGACGAAGAAGGATAACGTGGTAGATAAGATAACACAGATACCAGTGGGTGTTATGAAGGGGAGGAGTGGCCGACCACAAGAATGAGCTTATAGTTAATCGGTAACAAGTCAAAGTGGTATAATGGTACAATTGTGGTCACTTTCTTCTACTTCAATATAAAACGCCCACTAAGTGTTTACGGTGATTTGGTGAGATCCCACTGGCAGTAATAAGAATTTTTACCTGGATATGCGATTGCTGAGCGCTCTAGCCTGCAAGAATGGGCAGCTCTTCACTACAGAGTTGGACGCCTGTAAAGCCTTGAAGCCTCATGTATTAGGTTGTCCTAAAGCCGTGACATTTTTCAAAATGTCGTATTGAATCTTTCCGCAGCTATTTCGAGATCCAGTTATGTGGTCTATGGAAAATGTGTTAAGTGAGCATCTCAGGCTTAACCGTTCCTCGCAGTCGCTGTTGTCTTACCAAAACCGTAGATGACATTCACAATTTTTGTCGCACTTTGCTATATGAATTTCCACCAAGTGACAACGTAGTTGGAGCCACTTGCGGCATTTGCTCTGAGTTAGGTCCTGATACTACCTTCCATAGTACGGCGTTGGAATGGCCCGATCGCTTTCGCTTAAGTGACTTCTACTTGGGAGACAAACCTCGTCCAGAGAGGCCATCTGCTTTGGATTTGGACCTACTGCGTCCCTTGATTCGGAACCAATTGGTGCGAATAATTTCGCTATCTAATCCTCTGTCGGCTGTTCTAAAAGGCCAAATGACAGAAATCGTCCTCCCTCAAGGAAGAATTGCGGTTCGGTCAAAAGTTTCCTCATAGGTTGACCGGTACTTAAGACGTTATCTAGACGGTGAATCCCACCACAGTCGTCGTATAGCAACGACTTATATCAGCTCTTTCTGACTGCCATCTGAACAAACCCTCTGGCAGCCCTCCCACACCCTCTTTTTCCCCCACCTCTGGGGGGAAAAATACGATTTTCAAAAGCATCTCAAAAATGACCCGGCTGCCTTTCTCGACACGGAACCAAAAAGCTTCTGGAAGCAAGGCAACCACTCTCTGCTTGGTGGTTGGCAACAAGTTGCCGATGAAGGTAACATATATATTGTTGATCAAAATTGCTTCTCACTGGAATAAACTTGACTCGAAAAAAAAGTTCGGAAATGTCACGAACTTTTGGGACAGCCCAATATCCGATGGACATTGAGGAAGAGGTTGTCACATCGACTGCCAAAGTTTCCGTTAGATATCTAACTTCTATATAATCGTAATTATATGGCAGCGCCAGACGACCACCTATTAGGTTGTTCGGAAAGGAATGCGCGTTTGAGTGTAAAAAATTTTTTATTATAAAAACGAAATTAAACAAGGTCAATCTAAAAGATAATCTCCATTACTAGCAATGACTTGTTGCCAACTGTACGCAAAAACTTCGCCAAAAGAGCCTCTTTCACTACTTTTCCCCTCGGGTGTGTCGTTAGGTCCGCCGGAGAGGAAATGTAGGTCAAAAGAGCCTCTTTTTGCCAGTTTTCTCGCCGAGTGTGTCGCTAGGTCCGCCCGCTGTGAGCCGAGTGGGTCATTAGGTCCACCCAAGTGCGTCGTTAGGACTTGCTTGAAGTCTTACCACATACAAGCTCGCATTCGAAATTTTTGGTCGAGCATTTTCTAAACTTTTTTTTTCTCTAAAAAAACAAGGTAGACATAGAAAAAATATATCAAAAGATGCGCAATAAAAACCTCTCTCTAATGGACAAAACTGTTTTGAAAAATCTCCTATAGTAGAAGAGAAATAAATAGACAAAGTCAACGCGCATTCCTTTCCGAACAACGTAATAGTTAACAGAAAACGAAGCAGCCCTTCGGTTCCAAGCAGGTGAGTGTTTTCGGTTCCATGTACTGGCACACAATTCTATAGCAGTACGAAGTTTCCACATGGTACAGGCGACGACATGAAGGCAGGATATTCTCCTCGAGCTGTTCGATGTAACAGTCAGCGTTCACTTTCAGTCCGGGGTCCACGAAGAAAATATCGGTCTTCCCATTCCAGGAACTTGTCCATACCATCAACCCGCGCCTTGGCGACTGTGGTGAAGATGATGTCCTAGACCGTAGCGACGTTGTCGGAGCTGCTCGATGTTGGAGGTCTTCCAGATCGAGAGTACTGGTCTCCAGGTAGCTATCCATGGGTGACTCCACACTAGAAGTTTCGCAGCTGTTTGGAGGTGATGTGAATTCGTGAATTCCGTGCTTTCTTTAGTTCGGCTGCGATTACAAATGGTTTCATGGTTTCTTGGTGTGCATGAAGGTGATGGACGAGATCTTGCTTCTGCTTATCGAAGAAGCTTATTGAGGAACCTCTTGGGTATCTTCCGCCCTGGTACTCGTATCCACGTCTCTCTGGGCTGCGTTAATATGTGCCTCGGGCAGTTTTTTTTCTTCCTTCCCCCCGTGTGTGCCTGTTCCAGCAACAATGTAACGTTTTTCTCAAGAAGTGATTGAGGGGTTGTGACGAGAACATTATTGGTGGGCATAGTAAGTCACGGCTGGTGATGAAATCCGATAAGGGACGTCAGAGTGGGGGGGAGGCGTGCAACAGAGAGACAGTGAGTTGGAGAAGTGATGCAGAAAAGGAGTACGACTGATAGGGGCCGACAAGAGCGTTAGCACTAAACCTTCACTTAATTTATAGCGTCACTAGAAAGTTAGTTTCAACAGGTTGATTGGGGATGCTCCGCACCTGAATAGGCTCGTTTTATGTTCTAAAAAACGGATAATCTAGGAGAGGTAAGTCGCACTCTTTGGCAAAGGTGGTGTAGTGACAAGTGGCCCGCTGAGCACCCACGCATTCCTGGTTCGAATCTCAGATTGACCCCCGTCCAGGCCTACCAAACCTTCTACCCTCCGGAAACGGAAAGGTACCAGATTCAGCGAGGATAAGAACACGGACTTGTACATTGGCTGGCCTCCGCAGGTCACTGTAAACATCGCATTCGATGAGCCACTACGACTTTGAACGGAAGTGAAATCCTCCAAAGGGATTGATCAACGGCAGACTTTATCCTTTGACTCGCACTCAATTCAAATGATGGATGGGAACAAAAGTCAAGTGTGAAGATATCGTTCTGATGGTAAGCTATGTGACGAGCGACGCGCGCGACAAGGTGCGCCAGCCAACTTCTTTCTTGTGACGCTATCTGTAGGTCCGTCTCCAGACACATGACTTGGCTGCTAATAAATGCTTGGGTATCCGGTAAATCATTTCCGGGAGCGCCAATAGCCACATGCTCTAGAATGCGCGGAAAGAAAACTGCAGTCAATCGAGTAGGAAGGCGATACTGGACGATGTGGTGGGGGATTCGTGGAGTTCACCTTGTTGGATTTCCTACTGTCAACCCTATGACCAGCAATCTCTTTTGTCATAGCTGCGAAGGGAGGACGAGAAATCTCATTCAATCCCACAATAGTTTACAAAAGTTGAAAAATTCTACCAGAGTAATCTGTAACCCTGACTCAGCTTGTTCTTATAGCCACAACCTAATTGTCTCCTAATTCTTCTGCAGCCATCTTCTGTGTAAACAATATGACTTTCACAAGCAGCTCAAAATTGACCTAGCTGCCCTGAACGGCACGGAACCGAAATGTTTCTGCAAGCTAGGCAACCAATGATGGCTTGTTGTTGGCAACAAGTTGCCGATGAAGGTAGTATATATACCATTTTCACTTTAAATCGGACACTTTTCAAACCAAATCGGACACTTTTCAAACCAAATCGGACACTTTTCAAATCAAATCGGACACTTTTCAAATCAAATCGGACACACCCCTTACAATAGGCAGTTGATAACTATACCACACTAGGTACTGCTGCAAGCCCCGCCCAACATCCCCGCCCACTTTTCAGCGCGGTCACGGTTTTCCAAAATGTTTTATGAAATCTGCTTCTTCGACTTTTTTTCACTTTTGCTAGTTGCACACACACTTCAACTGAAAAGGATTGGTACCGATACAGATCTGACTCCGCCCACTTCACAATGAAGTACCGCAAGTTTTGAGTTTTATAACTTTTTTCGACGTCGTTCTTTTCACATTCAATCTTCACAAAACGAATATACTAATAGCCATAGTGCATTTATACACTAGCACACTAGACCCCCCTCTGGCCACGCCCACTTGTGTTCGTTTAATTTTAATTTTTCTTCCGAATTTTCGCTTTTTTAGGCTGTAGCAAGTGGCTCCGCCCACTAGTAGAAGCTCCGCCCACTTTGTAGAAGCTCCGCCCACTTTTGAAAATGATGCAATCGACGGGCTAGAGTCCGTACTGGCACGTTATGGCCTCTCCCGTCACACAGAACGAGAAAAAAAGCGGAACTTCATTTCGAGTATATTCGTTTTGTGAAAATTGAATGTGAAAAGAACGACGTCGAAAAATTTATAAAACTCATAACTTGCGGTACTTCATTGAGAAGTGGGCGGAGTCAGATCTGTATCGGTACCAATCCTTTTCAGTTGAAGTGTGTGTGCAACTAGCAAAAGTGAGAAAAAGTCGAAGAAGCAGATTTCATAAAACATTTTGGAAAACCGTGACCGCGCTGAAAAGTGGGCGGGGTGTTGGGGCGGGGCTTGCAGCAGTACCTAGTGTGGTATAGTTATCAACTGCCTATTGTAAGGGGTGTGTCCGATTTGATTTGAAAAGTGTCCGATTTGGATTTGAAAAGTGTCCGATTTGGTTTGAAAAGTGTCCGATTTGGTTTGAAAAGTGTCCGATTTAAAGTGAAAATGGTATATAGTTGTAGCTGACATTGCTTCTTATCGAAGCAAGTTTGACTCGAGCACGTTTGACTCGAAACTTGAAACGGTCACATTCGGAACAGCCCAACATTGCTGCCAAAGCTGGAGTATGTAAGCCCCTTCCTCACACCACTTATCAGTTAGTATTTTTTTTCTCTCCCTATCCTCTACATCTCTTGCTGGAATCAAGATATCATCGTTGCTGTAACGCGCACCGTGAATTCCGTGACTGACATGTACTAGTAGATGAGGCTATCTATATACTGGCCAGGTTGAGAAAGATGTGACAGCAAATTTCTGGGATATTTATCTTATTATAGGTGTCATACTGACAGTGGAGTTCGACGATCCAAAAGTGCGAGTTTCCTGGAATAAGCCTTTGTATGCTAGGAACCGTGTTGTCGTCAAATGCGGACGTATGGCTTCTCTATTACCGGATCCTAAAGACGAAATTTTTCTCTTCTTGAAGGATAATCTAACCGAATGTGCGTCAAAGAAAGTATACTTTCCGATTTGAAACATCGGCACTATTGACAACATTTATTTTTGGCGCTGGCGCCATTTGGCGCCATTACGCGCTAATTTGGCGCCATATGTCGCATAATGGCGCCAAATGGCGCCAGCGCTCAAAACCAGTGTGATATTCGTAATCAGGATGTCGGTTAACCCCCATATGCAAGTTTTCATCGACTTTGGTGAAAAAAGTGGTGGGCGCCAAATTGGCGCATAATGGCGCCAAATGACGCCAGCGCTCGAAACGGATGTGATATTCGTGATCAGCGCATCGAATTACATCTATAGGCAACGTTTCAGCGAAAAAGTGTCTGTAGTGTTATTAGGATAGTGGTAATGATGTCGAGATTAGGAGCATCCCGTTTCAACTAGGACTGACATGATCCCATTTTCACTTTAAATTCACCCTTTTTCAAACCAATCAATCCAGTGGGATTTTCAAATGTAGAGTATTCGTTAAACACCAAAGTTATCACAAGAATGCTGAGTTGTGGGCAAAAGTCGTGCCCCAGGCGGGAGTCGAACCCGCACCTCACGCTTTCCGGGCGAGTGCGCTATCCGTTACGCCACCAGGGCCGCTTTTACTCTCGCTTAACGGCATTTATAGTTATGGACTTTTGCCCATAACTCAGCATTCTTGTGATAACATTCGGAACGCGTACTGCGGCGTTAAACAGCAGTTATCATAACAAAACAGCTACAAAACAACAGTGTAGAACACTAACCGGATGTCCGTTGTTTTGTAGTTGTACCAAACTTTCCCTGAGTCTTCTCGCTTTGGGAAATATCTTTCGTGGCTTTCATAGGATATAGTGAGTTGAGTGATAATTGAAGCATACATGCGAGTTCTCATGTTCAAACGACCATGTCTCCTCCGGTACCAGTTGTTCAGAGAACAAAAACAAATGTAAGAACGGACGAGGGTCAAATTTTCTACGGTGTTGCGCAGAAAATTTATGTGAACTTATGACCAGCATCAAGTATCTACCGGCTGGCTATTCTCAATGATAGAGTCTCTTTTGGTTGGCTGTAAAAAGCTGGGTTGAGGAGGAGTTAGTAGTCAGCGCGACTGTAGCAGCGTAAATGCTGAGAGAGAAAAGAGAATGAGAGCGTAGCTTATGAGGTGTTAGTGTGGATGACCCAGTTATGTAAAAACAGTTGTTGTAGTTTTTAGGCTTTCCAAATGGAATTAAAACTGTAACGGGATTCCAGAAAAACTGACCATGGAAGGTCAACAGGTCGCCATGGCCATTCAAGATGGGATGCATATCGACGTGTACGTCTCGGGACGCTGAACTCAAATCTGCTTCCAGAATTTGCCGAACAGCCTCATGGAGGAGTTAGGGGGGGCTCTAGTATAGTATCCTCCGATCGTCCATTGTGTAGCGCAAGTTAAGTTTAAGAACAGGTATTGATAAGCGGCTGATGGTGTAGCGAATAAGTAAGGTAAATGTGAGGTCAGGGGTTCGATTCCTTGACATGTCCGATTTTTTGTTTTTTTCTGAAGCATCTTCTCCGAATCCAAGGAGTACGTTTATTCTATTATTTCATCAAGCCTGGACTCATTTGCAGCAGGAGAAGAGTCAAATTTTGGCAGTACCTCTGCTTTCTTTCCGAAGACTACACTCCGTTGCAAAACTATGCGACATAGCCTGAATTTTTAGTTCTGAGGCTGGTGTCAATTCAGCGGAAAAACGGCTATCACCATTGTACTCAACATGTGAAGAAACCTTTCGAAGCGAACTTTCATTCAGTATGGTCGATCAACAGGAATAAAGGGCTAAAAAACAAAAAAAATGGCTGTTGCAAAACTATGCGACATGGCTGGATCCCGTAAGAAAACTTTATCTTTTTTCTGAGTTTCAGTGCAAAATGTTACCGTTTCACATTGTACATATACCAGTTTGGCTGTCGCGCACTACTGCGCGCATGGTTAACATGGTACTGGTCACTGTCGGGATTACTGTGTTGCCCACTAACACTTGGCTTAATTCCCATGTTTCGAAATACGGCCGATTGTATTGCATTTCTCTTTTTTAATGAACATTTGCCAGTGTCGGCTGCTTATCAAAATCTGAGAACACCCACCATTTGTTGGAAATAGGACAGCCTAGCGGTTGAAAGAGATTCGATGGTAACAATATCAAAATCCTAGTGAAATTACGTCCTAGTACTTCCACTGAGCAGCTTTCACATATCTGTCTGTTGTTGGCTCTTATAATTCCTCAATGGCAAACAATTTGAGCTATTACTTTTTGTCGAAATCGTGGATTTAGCGGTCGTTCCAACTACATCGCTGAAGAATAAAAACATCTTAACTCACCACGGCTTTGCCCATTGATTCTGGGCTACAAAATCTAGTTCACACAACTTGTCTCGTAAAACGAGTTACGTGCTAGAAGCAGATCCCGTGTTACCACAATTCCTGTTATGAATTTTTAAGGCTTCCTCTCCAACTATGGTATCTTATCAGCCGATCAGCTGTTATGACTTCGGCCACCCACCGATAATGTTCCCATCCTGCCCTCTATTCTACTTCTTGGAACGTTCTACCGTCGCTGTGGTCCGCGCAATGAAGTTGGTGACCCTCCTCTTCTGAAGCCCCTTATGCTTTCTTATCAGCTGTTATCACTTCCTGCCACCCATCAACAATGATCCTATCCTGCCCCCTACATCACTCCTTGGAAGCAACGCTCTACCATCGCTGTGAACAGCGCTATGAAGTTGGTGGCCCTCTCGTTCTAAGCCCCCTTGTGGTATCTTATCAGCTGTTATCATGGCCTGTCACCCACCAATAATGTTCCCATCCTGCACCCTATCTTACCTCTTGAAACCAACGCCCCATCGCTGCTGTGGCCCGCGCTATGGAGTTGGTGACCCTCCCCTTCTAAGCCCCGGTATGGTATCTTATCAGCTCTTATCACTTCCTGCCACCCACCAATAATGTTCCTGCCCGACCCCCTACATCACTTATGAATTTGAGCGCTTTATCGCTATTTTGAAGAAAGTTATGAATTTCCGGTCAAACACATACAGACACACACACACCACACACACCAACAGACAAACTTAGCGGATTATATATAGTAGGATACCCCACGTACCTCTTCATGACTGGAGCAGAATGCCACGAAGCACTCGACTTTCTACGTCCGAACAAGCTCAAATAGACGTCATGCGCGATCTTCACTGGAGTATCCGCCAGATGAGCCAGAAGCTCAACCGCTCCCGGGACTGCATAGCAAGGTATGTGCGAGATCCTCTGGCATACAACGCGAAGAAGTCGACTGGAAGGCCAAAAAAGCTGAATGACCGTGATCGCCGTTCAATCTTAAGAGTGGCTTCTAACACAGCAATAACGGCCAACGAAATGAAAGAAGAACTGTTACTCAGATTGAGACTCATCATTGGTGTGACCAGTGAGCCACCACACGTCGTTCGCGGAAAAATGAAGAAAGCTCCTCGTCTCACGCAAGGACACAAAGATGCACGACTTCGTTTCGCTCGCACGAACATGCAGACTGATTGGAAGATGGTAGTTCTACTTTCTACTTTTATCATTGCTTAATGATGGATCAATCTACCTGGTAGTTAATGTTCCAGATCATTTTTTCCGACGAGAAGAAGTTCAACTTGGACGGCCCGACGGATGGCATTCATACTGGAGAGATCTACGCAAAGAACCCATCAGTTTTTCGAAAAGGAATTTTGGTGGGGGAAGTGTGATGTGCTGGGCCGCCTTCAGCTGGTGTGGAAAGCTGGACATAGTCTTCACAACATGTCGAATGAACTCCACCGATTACCAGGAAGTGCTAAGGGACCAGCTCCTGCCATTTCTAAAACACCACCGCAATCATCGGCATATTTTCCAGCAGGACAATGCTGCCATACACGTCAGCAGATCAACCATGGACTGGTTCGAAGCCCACCAAGTGGAGCTCGGATGGCCAGCTTGCTCTCCAGACCTGAACCCAGTGGAGAATCTGTGGGGCATCCTTGTACGGCAGCTCTACGCCCAGGGTAAGCAGTACGATTCTGTGGATAGCCTACAAAATGCAATTCTCATGGAGTGGAATAATGTACAGAAGAGGATCCTTGAAAACTTGGTTGAGAGTATGCCAAATCGACTCTTCGACGTGATATTGCGTAAAGGTGGACCGGCAGACTATTGGTGTGATATATCCTGTTGTTTTATTGGAACTTCGTTGCGTAAAATATCATCCGCAATAAAAGTTTTGCCAGGAATTGTACTATGTCGTATAGTTTTGCAACGGCTATTTTTTCGGTTTTCTAACCCTGGATCTGTAAACCAGTGAAATTGAACAAATATTCCCCTCTGTAGGATTTATTTACAAGCACAATCGAATGGCACTTGCCGTTTTTCAGTGAACTGTGCCAGCTTCAAAAATACAAAATTCGGGGTATGTCGTATAGTTTTGCAACGGAGTGTATTATAAAAACAACCTGTTTACTGATGGTACATGATGAGTCAAATTCAACTCAAGAGTACATGTGTTACTTGCGGAACAGTCAAAGCAAAACAGCTTGCCATGGTGAGCACAACGAAAGAGAAAACTCTGTACAACCGTAGTCACAGTGTCTCATCAATTCAGAAAGCGAGCAGTATTGAACACGGGTTCCAAATTCAACAGGATTTGAACTTCGTCGATCTGATAGTCAAAGGCAGTTGGCACGATAATTTGGTGCTCGGTGGTGAAATGCTAGCAGGGCGCGGTTTAGTAGGGAAAGTGGCGAAAAAAAAACTGAGTGGAACCGTCAACAACCTGCGAAAAGAAGTCATCGTTCTTAATGACTCAAAAGCGATTTCGGACGAGTTTCCCGTAGGCATCTTGCCAATAACCGCTACGGAAGATACGGCTGCATGTGTGTACTCATATATCCATGCAGCATCACGGCCGCTTCATACCCTTCGCTTCATAATTTGCTTAGCAAATGAATGAATACGAGCGTCAGGAACGGTCGTCCATTTGTGGGCGGGCGGGCGTTTGGGTCGGTATGTTGTGGCTTGATAGGGCCCTTATAAGGGCACCTTCCTTGGAAAAGGCATTATGCAGCGCCTGCTCAGGGTCGCGGAATTCCGTCCTGCCAATATCAGTCCTACTCGTCTCAGGGATTTATCAAGCAAACTGCCTTTAAGGCTTTTTTAAAATTGACGACGAGTCCGAATTCTTTGATAAAATTGGAAAAAAGCACAACACGGGAAGTGTCGAAGTTTGACTCTTCCCCCGCTGCAAATGAATGCAGGCTTGATAAAATAACAGAATGAACGTACTCTTTGGACTCGCAGATGTTCTAGAAAAAGCAAAAGTTTGAAAAGGAATCGAATCACTGACTCCACATTTATGATACAACATACCTATGCACTACACCATCAGCCGCTTATCAGTACCTGTTCTCGAACTTAGCTTGAGCTACCACAAGGGGGATCGGCGAGTACTATGCTAGAAGCTTGAGCTACCACAAGGGGGATCGGCGAGTACTATGCTAGACCCCTCCTAACTCCTCCCAGAGGATTGTTGCGGCAAATTTCTGAAAGCAGATTTGAGTTCAGCGTCCCGAGACGTACACGTCGATATGCATCTCATCTTGAATGGCCATGGCGACCTGTTGACCTTCCTTGGTGAGAGGCATGAACCGTGTAGTTTCCGTTGGTTTTTACCCATTCCTCAAAAGATATGTCCACAAAGTTACTTTCCTTCAAAAACAACAGTCGCACGCGAAAGAGAGTCACTTTCTTGTATCATAAGTGACTTTGTAGCAGTTAGAGAGGAGAAATCTTTTTATTGTCAGCGCTGTTTTTCGTTTTGCCGTTGATTCTGTATCCCTAATTATCATCCCTGGGAGCAGTTGAAACTCTCGTGCTCAGGGGTTAGTCTTGCCATGGACTAGGGAAAATTCTCAACGGCGATTTTTCTGAATAATGGCCTTTTTGGAGGGATAAAACTTTCTGTTTCTCTAGCACCCGTTTTTGTTCTGCCTTGGGTCTTGCATTTCTGCAGTTTTAGCCTCTGTTCAATTGAAAACTCCGTTCGAGAAATGATCATCGCTAGTTTTTATGCGAAACCGTGAATTGCGGAACTCCTTGTGTGAATAACTGTCTGATGAAAGCTTACAAGCTACGAATAACGATTATCGCTTATCAATTCTGAACAACTCTGTCCTTTTGAAGTCTGGGTTATTATTTCATTCTCTTCTTCTCAGTAGAAGGAGAGGAGCGTCGTTTTTACCCCACTTCAGGGGGAGGGGTCGTGTCGAAGGGATCCAGTTTTCCTAAACATGATGCTTGACCCTGTGTGTAGGTTTCCCATAGTGGTTGCCGTGCGACAGCGGAAAGCTCTGTAAATGAGGTCACTTTCTAAACCCTTCCCGTTTCCAAAAATTTTTTTTCAGATCTCCTCCGTCGATGTAATTGTTCTGGATACCTGCGGATTCTTCATTAGCGCTTACATAGACTCCGTCACCTGGACAACTGGAAGTGTATACCGCACGGCCGTATACAGTTGAATCCTTTCGTATTTTTGGTCCAGCTGCCAAGTTATTTTTTTTATACATACAGCCGGGAAAAAAACTTGGAACAAGCTTTGGAAGGGCATTCCATCCGTCATCCCTTCTGAATTAGTTAATCTCTCCCTAAAATCAAGGGCAGTGCCTAAGAATATAATCTATGAGGTTGGCAAAAAAGTATTTTCCGATTTTGTATTTTTTTCAACTTTAATTTTCTTTTATATAACACCAGTCGGATCGCCCGGCATCACCGGTGAAGTGGGTATAGCGCCTAAGGTGTCTTGGAGGTGTCTTTCTCGCAATTTATCTACCTACCCGTTGCTAAGTTGTGAGTTCACTCATATCTAGTTTCCTGGGCTGCTCCGGATGCGTTTTGAGGATTTTTATTCTCGGCTTCGTCCACTTCGGCGAACGCCCCGCCCATTGTGGGCGGAGCTAGGTGACGTTGTGTGTGCTCTGCAAATGCTGGCCCATGCCACGTCTATTCCAAGCACAATCAGTGCCCTTAAGGTGAGCCCACGAAATCCCAACTCCAGGCGGTCAGACAGACGCACAGACACACAAACAACTCCTGCTTTATATATAGAAAGATGACAATTCATAACAGTATAGTCACGTCATTAGCAATAACTTTACTCCATTTAATAGGCAAATCACCGATCCCCTTCTCCCAGAATGCTGGAGTCTGGGAGTCGAAGAACTCGGTGACTGCCGAAATTACATCATCATATTAACAAAAGTTTTCTTAGACAAGAAGGCTTTGAGCGGTCTGAAGAAATGACCATCTGACGGCGCAAGGTCTGGAAAGTGGGGCGAAAGTGCAACGGAACGTAGTGCGAGCTCCATCAATTCTTCACGAGTCGTCGAAGCGACGTGAGGGTGGGCGTTGTCATGGAGAAAATGAACGGTAGCTCTTCTAAGGCGTCTGAGCGCTTTTTTAAACAGCATTTGACAATTTCTGGAACTGATCAGCCGACATGGTAGCAGAAGCGTGAAGCGTGTGGGACGGCGTTTCCACGCTGAACGCTGGTGCGCTGACTGGGCGATAGTATGAGTCGGCACGAAACGTAGGGCCGGAAACTACAAGTGGTGTGTGATCGTGTCTCAGCAATTCCGTGACTCTATTACGAGATTTGCTGATCGTTCTAACGAGAGGAACGACTGTGCTGCTTCCACTATGCATGTGCCTCATATATTGGTTGCTCCGAACAATCCAAAGACGAATTTCTGGGCTCTGCTGTGAGGACGGCGATGCATCACAAGAAGATAGTATTAGGTCATCCCATTCAAACTGGCCGCTGGTTTTTTTTGAATAAAACAAAGAGGAGAATAGATAGAAAAGTGATATTTTAGCTTTAGGATGAGTAAATCCCTCCTTCACCAATGACCCGCTCCCAGTGCCCCGAGGGCCTTTGGACCTCTGGTACCTTCGATTTTTCAACAAGTGGAGTAAATTGCTGTTGTTGCCAATTTCGGCAAATGACAAAACATTGTAGCGTCTGCCGTCGAAGAGTACTCTCTACTGAATAGAACAGTTGTAATCGCATGGCTTTATGACGGGCGAATGGGACGATTGAACTCAGGTCTCAGTATTGTTTGTGTCCCAGCACTGATCTACAATACAGTTACTCGGGGTCTGGCACTATGACGAGCAACGGTGGCCTTCTTGTAGTTGTGTGGTACCATCCATTTGTCGATCTGAATGCCGAGGAACAGGCAATATGCACCGACAGTGACGGATTTGTCCTCTGTATAGAGCCGCTTGAAAGCCACAGTGTGGGAATCCTTTGCTATGATGATCATCCACTTGCGCCCACGTAACTCTTCATGGTAGAACTCGGGCGGCTTCTCATCTGCATTCATAGAAAATTGACGATTGTGAGTTTCGACTCGAGGTCCGAGACCACCCATATTTCATCTAGGGCCGGGGTGCGTTTTCACAGTTGTGAGTGACATCTCATGCTGAGAACATTACTGCTGGAGGTATAGAATCGGTACTGCGTTTCGTGCTCTATAAGAAAATTGGGTACCCATGCGCACCCTCTTGACCATCCTCCGTTTATCGGACATAACTCGGGCAGCAGTTGCAGCTGGGATGTCAGACTCGCGGGGAAGCTCGACAAGGGTCCAGGCTTGTGATCAGATATTCAGTGCCTGACTTCATCCACCCGTTTTTCTTGTGCAAGATGAATATTATGGGACCACCCACGACAACAAATTTTTCCTTTCTTCCTTGTACGGGCTCCTGAACCAGATCTTCCACCGTGTATTTCGAGAACACCCTTACACACAACTATGGTCCGGCGCAGGTCAAATTTGAGCAGCGCACTTTCCTTTTATGACGTCTGATTTGAAAAACCGGGTCGCGATTTTCACAACTCGGGCTTCTCTTCAATTTCTCGAGAACTTCTTCAGAGGCTAGGTTTGCCAAATTTCACACAGCTGAAGGTACTAGCCTTCAAATGGTTTTTACTAGCCCTTTCCTCTCCTTTGCTTTTCTGCATTCCTCTACGTGTATCGGCCAGTTTGAATGGGATGACCTAATACTATTGCCGCTGGCCTCACACACGTGGGCGCTGGGCGCTGCGGAAGACGACTATGCTTGTCATGGCGGATTCAGTTACGGGTCATGGAACGCCGATGGTGAGCGAGTCCTTGAGTATGCAGAGTCGCATAACTTCTTCATTCTGAACACAAATATTCGTGAACCTAATTCCCATCAATCACCTCCTATACCGAGGGCGCTGCGCTCTCTCTGCATTGCCCTAGACTGGAGAAAAAACAATACGTTAAGATTTCTAGTTCTCTGCTTTTTCGTGGGGCGAGATGGCTTCAGCTTCCTTCCGTCTGAACTTCTAGAGGTTCGCAACATCTGCGCTTTCAAGAGTAAGCTGAGGAAAGTTAATTTATTATCACTTCTTGGTATAGAAGATTTTTGAGGTCCCTGCTTATCTAAGTCCAGTCTATGTCTCCTGATTTCATCTTTTCAGTCAATTACGCCTATGTCAGCACTGCGCTTCGCTCACAACCCACAGTTCAGTCCAGTCAAGATGGAAAAGCCGCGATGTTTCTTCTCGTTAATTCTTTCGTATCTAACCCCTTGTGTTTTTGTTTCTGTTTGTTTTTCTTTATTTTCACTACCTCTTTCTGTCTGATCTTACTTGCACCAGACGTGTACTAGAGGTGGAGGTCTCCAGTCCGTTTGGCCATTTACCACCTAGAGCCCGCACCTAGAGGCACTGTCAGTCCGATAAACTGTTAGTGAACCAGTGCAATGAACAACTTAGAGTTGGCGAGT